>JANSLV010000089.1:0-107719 GCA_029298845.1 Ophiostoma perfectum | reverse complement strand
TCACGTACGGCCATAGATATTGGAATGCACGGGATCCCGTCCGCTCTCCCCTAGTTAAACCAATAATCGGTGGATTAGTAGTTGGGTCGGTGACGACCAGCGAATACCCGCTGCTGTACGTTTTCTTTTTGTCTTTTTGCGGCATGTACCTGATATCTTTGCTTCTTGTTGCGGGTTTCTTTTTACTATTTCGAGCGTCTAGTCGGTGCTTCCGAAGAAACAGGGCTAGGTCCCAATATCATGTCCCCATCCCATTATGCAGTCTGCTACCACTTCGGCAGTTGTTAGAATTATATCACGAGAATAACATGTTCTAGACCTTGGTGGAAGTTCCGTTGAAAGAGGACTCGTGTTTCAGCCCTGCTAACTGCCGGCTACATCAAAGTTTCGTCAGGGGGGGTAAGGGGTCGTTTTTATTACCAATAGAATCAACATAAAAATCGTCACTATTGGCATATATGTGTACATACTACGTTGGCATTCCCTATTAGTTTATGCTACCAGGGGCCCGACCGCTGTCTCACGTTACCGGCAATCTTCTTTGAGCATGCACAAACGCCGTCTTACTTGCAGATTGTCGTCACGCCATGTTTACTGTGTGTGTTGGGGAATCTCTTTTTTATTGTCTCTTTCAAGACTTGTCGTAGATACGGGTCATACATTAATTATCCTGTAATTCAAGACTCAAGACACAGATCGCTTAAGCAGACTTGGGCAGAGTGGTGAACCGCAGGTACGGCTTGACAACGCGGACCTCGGGGAACAGCTTCTTGGCATCCTCAGTCTTGACGCTGGGGTGGACAATGACGTCGTCACCAGGGACCCAGTTGATGGGGGTGGTGATCTTGTTCTTGTCGCCGAGCTGCAGCGAGTCGACAATGCGCAGGACCTCGGCCGAGTTGCGGCCAGTCGAGGCAGGGTACGACAAAATGGTGCGGATGGTCTTCTTGGGGTCAATGACAAAGACGGAGCGGATGGTGAAAGCAATGCCCTTGGAGTCGACGTTGGTGGTGTCCTGGTAGTCAAGCATGTCGTACAAGAAGGCGACCTTGCGCTCCTTGTCGGCAATGATGGGGAAGCTCACGAGCGAGCCGGTGACCTCGTCAATGTCCTTGATCCAGCCCTCGTGCGAGCCCAGGGTGTTGGCAGACAGGCCGATCAGCTTGGTGCCGCGCTTGGTGAACTCGGGCTCCAGGCGGGCAAACTCGCCGAGCTCGGTAGTGCACACGGGCGTGTAGTCCTCGGGGTGCGAGAACAGGACGACCCAGTTGTCGCCGATGAACTCGTGGAAGTCGATCGGGCCCTGGGTGGTGTCGACCTGGAAGTTGGGGGCAACAGTGCCCAGGCGGATGCTGAGACAGTGTTAGACCATGTCGAGATCGAACCAGGATACAAGAACAAGAACGAGAACGAGAAGGGAACTTACGGAGCGGGTCTCGGGTCAGCCATAGTGAATGTGTGGTGTGGTGTGGATGGAGCGAGTGAGGAAAGAGTGGTCAGTGGAGGAGAAGAGAAAGAACGAAAGGAGAGGAAGGAGAAGAGAGAAAGAGGGGAAAGGTGAGCTTTATCAAGGCCAGGACTGAGTACTTATGGGGTCAACAGACAAGACAAAAGAGCTCAAGTGGGATGGATGGACCAGCAACGTGTAGAGAAACAGGCAGTACCAATAATCCAATAAACCATTATAATTACCGAATAATAAAACCCGAGCCGATTCTCTCTACTTCTTGCCTTTTCCTTCGCGTTCCCCTCCTTGTCATCAAGCTGCTAGTAACGGGATTTGACTAATGGATCACGCCTTCCCTCCTTGCTGTCAGAAGTCGACTGTTGGACGATCGCAGTTTCCAATGTGGTGTCTCTTCTCATCATCATTATCAATAAAGTTGTCACTGCCTGTCTTTCTTGTTAGACTGTCCTTACGTAATCCGCAGCTTGGAGCCGATATATTCTAGTTTGCCTTGACTCTCTAATACAACGCGTTCTGTCCTGTTTTCCTTGAAACAGTAAGATAGATTCATGCAATCACAACAACATCGAGGGGTCAACATCAATGTCTAAGCTGCTGTCGCGACTTACACGTCGTCTAGCTGCCAACCATGGACCATGTCAAGAGATGATGAAATTGCTCCAGAGCTCCCCGCACTAGGTCCCATCTGGCCTAGCACTGCATCGCGCAATCGTTCAGCTCCCCCATTGGTTGGCCAAGAGTGCCCCCGATCCCGACGCGCGCAATCATGTCATTTTGGCTGCGGCTTTTGCACTGTGCCGGCCGCCAGCGCGGGTGTCGGCGATGACATCTTACTTTCAACTTCCGGTCGTCACTGTGATATATCTATCTTGTAATAATACATAACTCTATTTTGACGTACTCTAAAATGATACAGGTGGAACAATGATATAAAATTAAGAATAAACGCTCGTCATGATCGTCGCACACCTCGTCTTTACTGTTGCAATGCTTGCAATGCCTGCAATGCCCGCCTACAGCTTCACCTTTCCACCCTCGAGAGACGACCATTGATTCCGTCCGAATGGCACATACGCTCCATCCTGCAGCCAGAACACTGCATCCTCACCCACCTTGCTCGGATCTGCGCCCTGCTCCCGCAGCACATGCTTCTGCTGCTTGTTTGTGCCCGTCGTGTGCGCTGACGAGTCCTCGACAATCCGGAGGAATAGTGGCCGCGCATACCGCGGAAGCGTCTTCTCAATGTGCTCAATCAAGCTGCCCAAAAACTCGGGTGTCGCCTGCCCGTCCTTGAGTACGAGTGCAACACAGCCAGCGCGGCCGTCGTGGCCTGGCAGTGCAATGCCGTAGACATTGGCCTCGACGACACTCTCGTGTAGGCCGACAGCCTGTGCGACTTCGGTTGTTGACACATTCTCCGACTTCCACCGGAACGTGTCACCAATGCGGTCGTGGAAGTACGTGCGGCCTTCAATATCCTTGAGCATCACGTCGCCTGTGCGGAACCATGCATCGCCCTTCTGGAACACGTCACGCAGCACTTTGGACTCGGTCGCCTTCTTGTTACCAAAGTAGCCCTGAAACCGGTCGCCAATGTTGCCAGGCGGCAGCTTGAAAATAAGCTCGCCCGGCTCGCCGCGCTTGCTACGCCGGCACAGTTTTGTCTTGGGGTCGCGAGATGGGGTCTCCGTCACCCAGTCAATAGACACCAAGGCCACATTCTGGCCCACAGCCAGCTCGTACAGCCACCCGTTGCGGCCCACAGCGCCCATGGTGAAGTCGTTGCGCGACAGGTTAAAGGTGGCCATTGTGCCCTCGGTGGCACCGTAAAACTCGGCAATCGTCTCGATTCCAAAACGCTCCTTGAAGCGGTTCCACACATCAGGACGCAGGCCGTTGCCAAGCGCGACACGGACATTGTGTTTGCGGTCGAGGCACTCGTTGGTGTCGGGATCGTAGTGCGCCGGCGCTGACAGCAGGTACCGGCACGTCTCGCCGACGTACTGGATGGCGGTCGCGTTGAACTTGCGCACGTCGGGCCAAAAGGTCTTGTTGGAAAACTTGCGGCCGAGCGCCATCGTGGCACCGCGGTAGAGCACCGGGCCCATGCACAAGAAGCCCGCAGACGAGTGATACAGCGGCATGCACGTGTAGTAGACATCCCTCTTCTCCAGGCCCATCCATCGGCACGCAAAGTTGCCAATGGAGATCATTTTGGCCCACGACACGACCGCGGCCTTGGGAAGACCTGTGGTACCAGATGTAAAGATGAGAATAGCTATGGCTTCACGCTTGGTCTCGTGCCGGTCCTCGTCGGGCGCGCGCACAGCCTCGGTAGTCTCGGCCGCGGCCTGGGCTGAGGCGGAAAAGATCTCGATGCGCGTGTCGCTACCGAGCTGTGACTTGAGGTTGTCGGTGATAGCTTCCTGGACAGCAGGGTCGACAATGACTAGCTTTGCGTTGGATGTCTGAATACAGTGTAGGAGTGCGGCGTCGCGCAGGTTGTAGTTGATAAAGGCGGGTGTCGCACCGATGGCCCATAGGCCCAGCCACAAAAAGATGAAGGTGTCTGAGTTCATAAAAGTGAGGGCGACAACGTCGTGCTTCTTGATGCCCATTTTGGTCTTCCACCAGTTTCCGTAACGCAGTATCCGGTTATAGGTCTCGCCATATGTGTAGGAGACGTCGCCAAAGAGGAGAAAGGTGTCATTGGCGGTGGCGGACGAGGTGCCCATGTCTTCGAAGCGGTAGAACATGTTGATTGTGCCACGGCGGCCGCGGACAGCCATACTTACCACGCCGGGTATGACCGAACTTATCATGTGTACATCGTACCAGAAGGATGAGCGCGCGTTGAGGTAGGCGAGGCCGGCGGCGGCCGTAGGTACCGCAAGAGCAAGAGGCACTGCGCCGTCAGTGGTGTAGGTGCAGAGGTGGTAGACGATTTGGGAGGCTTACCTGGCATTGTAGCGATGCGCTTATGTCCTTGTATCAGAAAAGAAAAGAAAAAATCTTCGTCGGTTTTGTTCGTCGGTTTTCACTTCGCATAAATACGGTATCCGCTGTTGCTCACTTTCTGATTTGCTTTGCGATGCGATCAGACCCGTCCCGGCGATGTGTGGTTCGTCGGATGATCAACAGGAAAAAAGGGAAGCGAGAGAAAGAGGAAAAACAAAGGATATAAAGAGAAAAAGGAAATAGTAGCGAGCTCGCCTGCTTGCCCGACGCGAGTCAAGAAGGAAGAAGAAAAGAGGAGGAAAGATTTGAGATCTGGTCAGAACAGACCCGTACTTTGAATGCACGTGAAAATGGTCTTTGATAGAATCGCAACAGATTTGACAAATGCACAATTGACAAGACAATCGACAATTGAACTCAACGAGCCACACGTTCAATGCGACAGCTCAGCTGAGCGAGAGGCTGAGATGAGAGATTGCACTGGGGCTCTCTGCCGTAGCTTGTACCAGGCCTTGTCGATAGCCCTGTACTAATACGACTAGTCTTGTAGCCGCCTCTGTCGTCGCCTCGTGGCCGCTATCGCTTGGCTATCGTAGATTGTCGCTGTCGTTCGTCTGAGGGCTGGAATGATTCGTCGCGACCCGAGGTTCCCCTTTATGATCTGACGGCGTTGGTTATGGTGGTTGGGCTTTGGGAGTCGGCTGTGCTTATTGTTGAGCGCGCGTGGTGCTGTTGTGTATGCGCGGAACGGCTGCAGAGCAACCGTGCGTCTTTACCGTTGACCGTTTATCAGGATTGGCCTGTGCATCAATGCCCTGTTGGTAGAGCGAGATGAACACTCGGTAAGACTGTCTTGGTGTCCCTGAGATAATTTGTGTCGGGTACGAGGCGAGCCGAGGTGAGAGGTACCTGTTGAGTGAGGCAGAGGTAGAAGAGGCGGTAGGGGTGATATATGTAGAGCGATAGAGACAAGGGTACGACGTAGGTGAGCGTGATTGTAAGATGGGATGGATGAAGAGAGATGAGAGGGTGGTGACACAGAAGGAAAATAAGAAGGGTGAAAACGGAAAACAGATGGGATAGGAGGGAGGGGATATAGGACTAAGCGAGTTGGATGTAAAGGGAAAGAGTTCCGAGCACACGAGGGAAGGAGCGAACGAGTAAGCGGTCAGAACCTAGAACCTTATTTGGCCGGGCAGAGAACGGGCAGAACGGGCAGACCGTACGTTGCACGGAGCATGCACAGAAGGATGGCAGATAATTAAAACACGAAAGATGGTAGCATGATGTTAAAGAGACGGAGGACGTGCACTGGATAGAAGCAGATGTAGAAATAGAATGAGCGCAAGCCAAAAACAGAAGTATAGAAAAACAAAAAGAGATGGCGTGAGCTCGAGTGCAGCGACAACCTGACAATAATCCCGAGGAAAAACTCCGAGGTCGAGCGACAAGGCCGGAAGACTAAGGAGGAAAGGGAAGGGGACGGACGAGAAGGGTAATTGTTATTATTTAGAACTGAAGGAAGAAAAAGAAACGAAGGAGTTGAGGCAAAAGAAAGCCAGCAGAGAGGATGGTGCTGATCAGTAGGGATCGCAATGCAGCTGTTATCGATATTAGCTTGCATTGAGTGCGAATAAGGAAATAGTAATAATGCTAAGAGAGCGCAAGGAGGGAAGAGTGGGTCACGGGCTACATATAAGCATACGGGAATCCATGAATGGGCGACGGAGCTCGACGAGTTTGATATACGTGTATTCACCCAGACGCAGTATCACAGGGGACCAGCCTAGCGTGCCTCGGCAGTGGCCTCGAGACTGGACTAAATACTTTAGTAACTCTGTTACTGAGGCATTGAACTTGGAAGATCATTACTATTCACCTCCAACAGCGAGCGGGGATGGTCTTTTTTCTAAGACGAGACTAGAAACTCGACTGGTCGGCGTCCTCGGCTGCATTGCTGTAGACCTGTTGGCGGGCTGGCTGGTAAGCTGACCGGCAAGAATGTGAATCTAGACTGTATACAAAAGTGTCTGATGGAACATGAGAAACACCAGCGGCTCGCTTAGAGCTCAAGGGAGGAGTGTCAATGAAGGGTAGCAGAAGAGGGGGAGGGAAGCGAGGAGAGGAGAGTGAGGAGAGACGAAGGAAAGAAAGGGGCATGTCGGGAGGTCAAGCAATGAAATGGTGCAGAGAAAGCACATGTCTGGAATAATAGACAATAACCATTCAACTTACGAACAACACATGGGACATGCGCCCATCTTGCCATTGTGTTCTGACAGCCGGGCGAGTCAGTTTCAGGGTGCTCTGTAAGCTGTATCAGGGAAGATGTACTGTCCACGTACATTTGGTAGGGGTGTACTTGTACCCTAGCTGTGCTAATCCTATCAGCAGTACTAGTCCAATTCTGGAAATATATGGACCCGATCTCCTAAAGGGAGCTCGCGACTGAGCACCGCGACCTGTTCTTTCGACTTGGGAGCTGAAAGTTGATTGTGCTGTAAACAGCTGCCCCGACCACGACGTCACGACCATCCATGCCGTCGCCATGGCACAATCACAAGCAGTGGCAGATACGCCAGTAACACAACCGTCGACACAAACACCACAGGCAGACCAGAATGGCGCCAAAAACCCTCCTCCCGAAAAGCCTGCCGACGTGCGCCGTCGCGGTGCCGTCATCCTTTCCTTTTGGCTCATCGTCGGCCTGCTGGGCCTGCCCATCTGGTGGTACACCACTACCATCTACCGTGCCAACCTGCCTCTCGATGAGATGATGGAGTGGGCTGACGGCAAGGCCTGCCGTCCCGTGTTCCCGCTGCGCATCGCTGTTCAGGCCGCTGCGCTGCCCGAGCCCGAGGCGAACCACCTCTTGCGCCTTACCCAGCACGCCCTCGACGACCTCAACGACTTTTCCGGGCACCACCTGCGACTCGAGCTATTCTCGGAGGATACGGAGTCCGCCCTCACCATCCGCCTGTCGCCCGAGCCAACGGCATCGCTTGCGGCCGCTCTCGACCCCCTGCAGCCCGTGCTGCACGTCACCTACCCGCCGAGCTCTGTGCCATCCCTCAGCTCGTCGACATCGACGCTGGCCACGTTTGTTGCGACACAACTGCGGTCTACGTTTGCCGAAGAACAGGCTGTCATTTCGTACCTGCTGTCGACATCCTCGGTCCTGCCGCCGACGTCAGGCTCCTCGAACCCCACTGAGCCGCGCAACATTGCCCCCGAAGTCGCAGACGCGCTGTCCAAGCGCACGATGCGCTCGCTCAAGTACGCGCCCACATACCACCTTACGTTTTCGATGTTTACGGGTGGCGCTGCGCCCAGCAGCTGGGACATTGAGGCCGCCATTGCACAATATATGCAGCCCGTGCTCGACGTGCTCGCACCCATCCACAACTTTACCATGGACACGCAGGTGCAGCTGTACGCGACACCTGGCGTACAGTCGCCCATCTTGACCAGCAAGCAGGACTTGTCGTCCTTTATCAATGCCGCTGAGTGGCCTCTGTCGCCGTCGATTGGTGGTGCGCCCACCATCAACTTTATTGTGTACGCGGGCAACCAGACAATCCAGAGTCAAGTCCAGAGTCAAGTTGACAACGGCGGAGGCTCTGAGACGTCGCAGTCGTGGCTGATCCCGCAATGGGGCTCCGTCTACCTACTGCCTGCGGACGCGTCGCACGTGCCCACCGACAGCCTGCGTGAGCCGCTGCTGACATTTACATCACATTTGCTCGCGTTACTTGGCACGCCAACGTCAGGCAGCCTTCCCCTACGCTTGTCTACACTGAGCCGGATACGGTCGGCTGATTTGCTGCTGCGGGCATCCTCGACACTCGGTAGTCTGGCGCGCCTGTCGCTCTCGCTGCGCAACATTGCCATCCCGTCGAGCGTGGCCGAGGGTGTGGCCAGCACGATGGAGCACCTGCGGTTGGCGTGTGATGCCCTTGGCGGCCCGGAAGGCCTGGCGCATGCACGAATTGCCGAGGCCGAGGCGGAGCGTGCCTTTTTTGAAAAATCCATGGTGGGCCAGCTCTACTTCCCCGACGAGCACAAGGTGGCAGTATACTTGCCGCTGCTAGGCCCGGTAGGCGTGCCCTTGGTTATGGGCTTAGTGAATGAGCTCAAGGCATGGCTGCGGCGGCGGAAAGAGCGCGCAGCGGCAGGTAGCGAGAAGAAGAAGCAGTAGTTTGGTGACTGCTAAGCGGGTTGCTGAGCGGGTTATTACCATGATCATGATTTTCTATATTTGTTCTTGCATTGGTTCTCTTTTTTATATCTGATATTTTATCTCATACTTTACTAATAGGCTTTTTGGTAAACTGGGCGTCTAATCTACTATGCATTCAAATGACTTGACAGGAACAAGCTTGGTGATGACTGAGTGGCGGGTTGTGAAGTGAACGGATGAAGTCAAAAGCGGGGATGACCTACTGCCAGCATGGGGGTATTGCCATGTATCTGCTGACGAAGACTTGCCAATTCAGCCGCTTATTCTTACATATTTTTTCCATACTTTGCTTCATTCTCTTCCTTTTGCTAATATACGACTTCTTTGTTTAAACTTTCGCTGCCCGTACTTTTTAAAAGGGCCTAAAAGAGCAGCTTCTTAGCGGGGATCAGAGCTAACACGAGAAAAGCGCCATCTCCGGCGACACAGATGAGAAGTAAGACATGCAACATAGAGCATCTTATTCAGCGTCACCATATAATAGCTTCACCAAGTAGGAAGTAGGAAATAGCAAAGAGCAATAGCATTTTCACAACAACAGCTATCACACGAAGCCGTACAACTCAGTACGCAGCATCACAATGGCTGGAGCAAGCATCCCGGAGAGGGCGGTCGACAAGCCGGACCCGGCAGACTACATCGAGGCACACATTTTGCCGCGCATGGACCCTGAAATCGTCGACTATATCACACCCATGGTCAAAAATCTACCCGCGAAGCCGGCCACCATTGAGGACATTCGTGCCAACCCGGCCGCCTTTCGCGGTCGCATCTCCGTCGATACGTCCGAGGGCTTTGAGGGCATGACGCAGTACGAGCTCACATCCAAGGACGGCGGCACGTTTCCCATCAGAGTCTACCACCCACACGGTGCTGCGGCCCAAGAGAATCTTGGTGCCGTTGGTGCCACGGCGAACGCCGGCGCCGGCGTGCATATCAACTTCCACGGCGGGGGCTTTGTCTTGGGCGACCTCTACACCGAAGCCCAGCTCTGTCTCTCGATGCGCGAGGCCGGTATTGTTGTAGTCGACGTCAACTACCGCCACTGCCCCGACACGCTCTGGGGCAAGTGCTTTGAAGACGCCTGGGCCGTTCTTCTCTGGGTGCGCGAAAATGCATCGTCGCTCAAAGTTAACCCTGCGTCGCTTTCCATTGGTGGCGTATCGGCCGGCGGATACATCTCGACGGTGCTACACCAGCGAGCGCGCGACAAAGGCATTCCGCTGCGCCTCGTGATGCCCACAGTGCCGGCAACCAGCGGTTCCCTCTTCTACGATTTCTACACCGACTCGCCGTTCAGCTCGTTCCACGAGTTTGTGCGCACGCCGATCCTGTCGTGGGCGCGCATCCAGTCGTTTGCGGGCATGGTTGTCGACTCAGTGACAGACGAGCAGGCGGGTGTAGACAGAAGCGATGCAGCCGCAGCCTCGCGCAAGAAGAAGATTGCCTTCCTCAAAAAAACATGGCCCGCCGAGTGGGTGGCGCCGCTATCAAACACCAATTTCAAAGATCTCGCGCCGGTATTTGTGCGCACGGCCGAGCTCGATCTGCTACGGGACGAGGGCGAGGCGTACGCGATGGCCGTGGTCAAGGCGGGCGGTACTGCGACGCTCAAGCGATATCCGGGCACGCTGCACACGTTCATGTTTTTGGACTTTGGTGTGCAGAAGCATGCATATGACGTCGACTCGATTGTAGCGCTGCGGCAGGCCCATGGGCTCGCACCATTGGCGCTGGATGAGATTAAGGCGCGCGTCGACCGTGTGCTGGCCGAGGTCAAGGCCCAGCAGCAGCGGGAGAAGGAGCAGGGGAAGAAATACTAGGCAAGGAAATGCCGACTAGGATACTCGAATTTATCATGTTATGTCTGATGTTTGTGAGACTGTTTTGTCTCATGGCTGAGAGATGTCCGGGCCACCCCCACACTGGCCTATATATACTCTCCCACTTTGGAGAACTTTCAATAACTGGCTTCATGGTCTAGTGGTACGATTCGTGCTTTGGGTATTCATATTGCAACTGCACGAGGTCCCGGGTTCGATCCCCGGTGGAGCCCCCATTTTTTGTCTTTTTGTCTTTTTGTCTTCTGTCTATTTGCTCTTTTTTATTTTTATTTCTATTCTACTTAAGTTGTGTTTAATTTCTCTTCTCTGGTTACTTTAATCGGCTTTCCCGCGACCTTGGCATTTTTTTCTTATTCATCAGCACAGGGCTAATACTGAATCGATACCTGAGCTAGCACATTAAAGTTATTTCTATCAAGGTGCAATCACCTTGTCATACAAAAGAAAGACTGCCTACATGAACAACAGACTTCCTACAAGGAGCCCCAGACTGAGAACCACTGCAATATCAGAACCAAAAGATGAGCCTCCTGAAGAAGCACCGCTCTTAAATCCTGCGTCGTTGGTGGTCGATGATGGCGATGGCGACGGCGGTGAAGATGGTGACGGCGATGCAGAAGACAAGACGGTGCAGCTGGTCGTCGAACAGACACATGTTGCCTCGCTCAGCGTGGCCACTGTTGAGTTGATGCTGCTCGAGTATGCCGATAAATATGTCGACGTGAGAGCGGGAACGCTGGCGTGGACTATCTGCAGGTCAAAGGACAGGCCGAGGGGTATGCACTGGGTGCCCGGTGCGAGAGCCATGGTATTGGACCAGAAGCCGGCAGCACAGCGCTGCCAGCAGGTAGAAAGGCAGTTCCACTCGCCGTTGTCGCCCTCGGGGCAGGCCGAGCCCGGGGCCATAACGGGGGGGAATACGGGCGTGGGCGCGTCCGACGGGACGACAGCAGATGATGCAGAAACAGCAGATGCAGTAGATGCCGACTGCCCAAAGACAGGGATTGCCATGGCAATGAGCACGAGCGGGAGCATACTGACAGTAGAGATTAAAGTGTACTAAAATGTAAAAGTCAAAGAAGTTTGAAATGATGATGATAAAGGTGCTCTTAGATGATGATTTGAGTGATGTGTATTCCTCGTAGCAAGACTAGTGACAAGAAAGGTGAATGAGGCAGCAGGACTACTCTATATAGCAGAGACGACGCGCAGTTTCTGCCGTGGTCGCCAGACAGCTGCGGAAGTTGACAGTTGACAGCTGCGTGTGACACTCGATGTTTGTGGTGCCATGAGTGCTATTGTGGTGCATCCTGAATGGGAGGATGAGGATGGCTGCAGGTGATACAAGCTCAGTCCTCCCATGCTTCCCTGGCACATCCTCGCCAAATCGGCAATGTGCCGTAGATAATCTTATTGACGGATGTTTGCATTATATCAGACTGGTACTTCCAAATGATAGCTGGCAAGATGTCGTGCAGATGCTGTGATATCTACCCATCACAGCCTCACCATCTAGCAATGTGGCAATGGCAGAGGAGACTGTGGAGACTGGAAACATAAACTGCTACAATAAGTCATTCGTATTCGGGGGGCCTTGTGATGGTCGTCGGAAGTCGGGGTCGTCTAGTCGTCTACTCGTAGTCGTCTAAGCATAGATGTGTTTGTAGCTAGTTTGCCACAACCCTTGTTCCTTTCCCCATATGATACTGCCTACCCCCGCAAAATGAAGCTACCACAAAGTCTTTGCGGCTACCATGATAATTGTAGCCTTTACTTCATTAGAGTGTACTTTGATACTTTGGTGCTCTCGGTGGACAAGCCTCGGCACCCGTGATTGCCAACCAGAGGCAATAAATATGTAATGGGCAGTGTCGTCAGACGAGTCTCGTAGACACCTTCGATACACCACTTCCACAGAATCACCTGGCCATCTACACATCATGACAATTGCCGCGCTCTGGGCTTATATTCTCGCTAACTATGGCCTACTCCGCGTCGAGCTATTCGGCTTTCTTGCTGTCCAGTTCGTCTCCTTTTGGCTCGTCTCAGCCGTCTATATAGCTCTGCCGTGGCTTGCACCGGCCTTCTCGGAGCGCCACAAGATCCAGCCGGCCCCGAAACAGCCAACACGCGCCGACATTGTGCACTGCACCGCTGTCGTTCTTCGCAACAATGCCCTGTCGGCTGCTCTGTCGGTGAGCATGGCCTTCCTCGCCGGCCACCACGGACCCCTCCACATTCGCGTAACGCCCGACCTGCCTTCCCTCGGCGAATATGTGCGTGACATTCTGCTGAGCACCGCGCTGCGCGAAGTCCTCTTTTACTACTCGCACCGCCTGCTGCACCAGCCGCGGTGGTACAAGGCCATCCACAAGACGCACCACAAGTTCATCGCGCCCGTTGCACTT
The DNA here is from genome assembly GCA_029298845.1 of Ophiostoma perfectum. Lineage (NCBI taxonomy): Eukaryota > Fungi > Ascomycota > Sordariomycetes > Ophiostomatales > Ophiostomataceae > Ophiostoma > Ophiostoma perfectum. Next base: position 94,801 of record JANSLV010000089.1, on the reverse strand, counting down.
GCGGCACAGTATGCGCACCCAGTCGAGCACATTGTCGCCAATGTACTGCCCGTTGGCGTGCCGCCGCTGCTGCTCAACTCGCACATCCTGACCTACTGGTCGTTTGTGGCGATGATGCTGGCCGAGACGGCAACGGTGCACAGCGGCTACGATTTTTTTGATGGCGCAGCCAAGATGCATGACCTGCACCATGAAAAGTTCAATCTCAATTACGGCGTCTTTGGGGTGATGGACTGGGTGCACGGCACAGACAAGTTGAAGCGGAAGCAGGTGTAGAATTTGGTATAGGCTAGAATATGTAAATATGTAAGATATTTAGATATGTATTATGTAATGAAGCAATTGCCGAATAAAGTCCTACGACGTGCTTGGTGGAGCAGGGCTTCGGCGACTACTGGGCATTTATCTCTAGGCCTTGTTGAGCCCTCGCATATTGTCTATTACATTTCAACCGGTTTGAATATCGACAGAAACAAAACAATGTCTACACTCGACCACGTGCGCGCCCACTGGGCCGGCATCCAGCCCAACTCGCCCATCTACAACCTGTTCTTCAGCGATATCCGCGTCGTGTCGGCTGTGTCTTCCGAGGCGGCCCCCGACAAGCGCGGCCGTGTGCTTGCACGGCTGCCCGTTGCGCCTATCCACGTCAACTCCAAGCAGATCCTACACGGCGCCGTGTCAGCCGCACTGATCGACTGGGCTGGCGGCATGGCCATTGCAGCGGCCTCGGGCACGGACAAGACGGGCGTCAGCGTCGACATCCACATCAGTTACGTATCGGCTGCGCGCGCTGGCGATGAGCTCGAGATTGAGGCATGGGTGTCACGGGTTGGCAAGCAGTTAGCGTACACGAACATTGAGATCCGCCGAAGGGGTAACGCAGGCGCAGACGATGGCGCACCGACCCACGGCCCCGTGGTGGCCATGGGCACGCACACAAAGTATGTCGCCTACACTGTGAAAGCGCCGGCAAACGAGCAGCAACTACGGCAGACACAGCCATAGTCATAGAAGCACAATAATTCTCAGATCATCAATCCGCTATTTTGCTATTTTGAGTTTTGAGTTTAAGTCTTGTGTTCTTGTTTTATGGTATTTGAAATGGTACGACTGAGTTACAGGCCCAAGTTGGTGTCCTTGTCCTTGACGAAAAAGTCCTTGCCGGTCGCGCTCTTGTACTGCGTGCGGATAAAGTCCGAAATCTGTTCGTCCTTAGCCTGCTCGACGGCGTTTTCGTTGCTCTGGTCGCCCTGCTTCAGGACGTACTGCTGGACAGCATCGACACCTGAGATGTTAGTCACGTTATCATGCTTGTTCGTTTTATGTGCACTTCTAAAGACTCACCCTTATCGAGGTAGTCCTCGTTCTTCTCGCTGTCCTTGCCGCCGCCGGCCATGGAGTTGAGCGAGTTCAGGATGTTGTTGCCGCCCTCGCCGTTGCCCTTGCCACTGGCCAGCGAGCCGAGCGAGCTCAGCAGGTTGTTGCTGCCGCTGCTCCCAGAACCGTTGTTCTGCTGCTGCTCGTTGTTGTTGTTCTGCTGCTCGTTGTTGCTGCCAGCCTGCTTCTCAACAAAGCTCTTGAGTGCGTCCATTTTAGCTGTATGGAGAATTTGGGTATGTAAAGGCTGGAAGGGTGGAAATGTTGGAAAGGTCAAGGTGTGAAAAGGTTGAGTTGGAGGTCAAGTGAAAGTAAAGCGTCAAAGCATATGGGAGCTACTCTATTTATATATGATAGCTTCTACGCTTATATCTTCTTTGTGCCTATTGTCGGCGTTCCCTCTAGCAACCTCCCACATCCCTCCCACTTTTTACATGTACTTGTCTCTGTCTTTCCTTCTTTTGCTTGTATCTCGCCTTCTTCTTGCTTCCTTTTGCCTTGACATTACACATTTCTCAACTTTGCCAGCTACGGCAGCCCCTCCAAGGTACTTCTTGGCATGGGAGCTGTAGTATGTATGGTGGGAGGGATACATGTTGGGCGCTGGGCAATGAGCAACGAGTGACGAGCGACAGCAACGGATAAGGCAAACACAAACGTGCAAAAAGCTCAGCAGACGCAGGGAAAGAGGGACTGAATGACAAAGGCTTGGCAGCTGCGATGCCCAATCACCAGCCTCCATCCTGTCGCACCCGTGACAGCACACGCGTCCATGTGCATATTCCACGCATTTGCACGCGTGAGACTGTACATAGATTGTATGCAGGTTTACGACGTAGATGCATGTTCAGCTGGAGGATCGCTTTGCCTTGTTCTTCCATTATCTCGCATCGCTCCACTCCAGAGGTAGCCAATGAGCCTATAAGCCTACGAGCTTGTGCCCGGCGCAGCTAGACTAGCTCACTCGTGCTGTATTCCGTCTCTAGTCCGTACTCCAGTGTCTAGTGTACTCGTACGGAGTACGCCAGTCTGTAGATCGCCTCTTTCTTCATGCGTCGTAAGTTCTTGGTGCTCTAATCCGATAGTAATGGGACCATTCCAGCTGAAAGTGATCAAGCACTAGCAAGCCCATGCCAAGACTTTCACCCCACGTCCTGAGATCTAGGAAGCAACCTAAAGCGGGTAAAAAGGAGTTGGGAGGAAGAGAAGGGAGGAGGAGTAGCTGCAGAAGGGATGAAGACAAAGAGGCAAAGGATGTATTCAGAATGTTCTCAACTTGCGTTTCTTAATAGCTTGTCTATACACAGCGAACTACATGGCTACTTAGCATTGACTCTGTGTAGTCTTTCCATCATACATACCAACATATTGATTCACGACTGACATAACCCATAGGCATGGATGACATGGCATGACGTCTGGCGTTGTCTTAGACTGCCCCTCCCGGTACTTCTATCTTCGTCTCTTCAAACATTATCTAGGATTTTTCTCCAGCTTCTCTCTAGCTATCTCTCTATTGTAAATCAACCCGAGAGCTGTGAGCCTGTTATCACTTCCGCATGTGCTTTGGGCTTGCTGCTTTCCGTTCGCCTACACTGAATTAGATTATTATAATTCCTTATGGATTCTTTCGGTTTACTTGTGTCTTTTCTTACATTTTGTTTTAAGCTCTATCGTGGATTAATTCAGCTTATTCATGTCTTGTCCACTTTGTTGCTCTGCGATCAAAGGTTGATTATTCACTACTAAACAGCTGTGCATACTATGAATAGAAAATCAAAAGATTTATGTAAGAAATCACATTGTCAACTCCAATGTATTGTGCTAAAACCAGACGACGTTGATGCAGATGAAACTAGTTTGTCATACAGTGAGATGCACGTGACCTTTTTGAAACGCTGTCAAACGCGAGCCGCGCATACCGGCTGACCCTCCACATCCCCCCGATTTCTACGGATCCATCCGGCTACTAGATACCAGCTTCGGAAGCTACGACACCAATCGGACAGTCCGACTGAAAGCATAGGAACAGTGACCACTCTCTTCATATCAAAAGCTACGATCGCATTCACGACGCAAACTCTGCTTCATCTACGATAACTAGGTCATCATGGACTACGTCGAACAGCGCATGGCCCAGGAGGCCCAAAAGGACATCGTCGAGTCCCTGTACGTACACGTCTCCCGAACCAAGTGTCAAGAGTGGCCGATACAAGCCAATGTCATTACTAACGTTGACCCTAGCGTCTTCTTTACTCCCCTCAACGTCCTCTTGTCAGCCATTGTCCTCTACACCGTCTTCGCCATCCTGCGCCCATCCAAGTCCACCAATACCTTCCCCCCGGACCCGCCGGCCGTCGTCTTCAAGACCTACACGCCGCACACCCTGCTGCCATTCGACGGCAAGGACGGCAAGCCTGTCTTCCTGGCCGTCCGCGGCCGCGTCTTCGACGTTTCGCTGGGCCGAAACTTTTACGGCCCCGGTGGCCCCTACGAGAACTTTGCCGGCCGCGATGCAAGCCGCGGTCTGGCGTCGCACTCGTTCGACGAGGAGATGCTGACCAAGGACCTAGACGGCCCGCTGGACCCTCTGACCGACCTAGATGACGAGCAGCGTGAGGCCATGCAGGGCTGGGAGGAGCGTTTCGAGAGCAAGTACATGGTTGTCGGCCGGCTCGTGTCTGTCGCCGACTTTGAGAAGTGAAAGAAGTATGAGAAATACTGTGGGAGATGCTAGCCCGGACAGCAACAGATAGCGATATATGTATGTATGCTCCCTGGCTTGGATACAAGTGTGATGGGCAGATATCGACATGTTTGAACACTACCAGCTGACTATGAATGTGTATTTTGCTACGATGCACGGCACCCACTTGATTATTGGTGCTCACTGTGATGGCACTGTGCAGTAAGCCGTCTTCACTGTTGCCCTGTGTTATAAATAGGTAAGAACAACTCCCGATGACACATTGAATGCACAATTATCCAATTGTCAGTGACTATTATTTGGTACTATAAATACTGTTGTTGTAACTGCACTCTGATGCAAGTATACAGAGATTATTGACATGTAAATGAGAAGCAAAGAAACAAAAGAAGAAGCAAAAGCAATAGTGACCAAGGGCAATATGTTGACCATCTTAACGCGCAGCAACAAGCTCTGAAAGATCTTGTTTGGACCTGCAAACAGCCAACCGAAGGAATACAAAAGAAACAAGAAGAAGCACAAAGGTAAAGAAGTTCAACAAAACTAAAAGAAAGAGAGTAAGAATATGCAAAATGAAAAACCGACCCTAAACGCCAAAATATATGACCTGTATCTTATGTTTCCAGCATCTAAACGAATTAACAAACAAAAGTTGTCAAAAATATGAACGTTTAGCATTCTGCACGCGGGCCGAGGTGTGAGTACTCGGCAATCTTGTCCTTGAACACGCGCCGTGCAAAGGCAAAGAAGTGGTTGACATCCGCCGTGTTGGATGCCACACCAAAAGAAACACGGACTGCGCCTGCAATTGGCCATGCAGTCGACGGTGCGGACGAACTGGCTGTCGATGGGGGCGAGGCCAGGGCCTTGGCATCAAAGCTGGCACTGCGGTCGCTGGCAGATGACGATGACGACGACGAGCTACGGGCGTGTCCGTCTTCCTGTGCGACTTCGGCTGCTGCATTACCCTCGCCATTCTCTCCAGCATCGTCATGAGCCTGGATGCTGCGAGTACTGCGGGCGCTGTGGATACTGTGGATGCTGTGGCCACTGTGACCATGAGGCTGGGGCTTGCTGTTGGCTGCCAGGTGCTGCAGCACCTTGAGCTCGGCCCGCGAGAACCCCAGCGCCGTCTCGCCCGCACCCGGATTGCAGAAGCATCCTGTGCGCAGCGAAATCCGGTCGTCTGCTGCCTCGGCCGCGACAACACGCTCGTCAACTATGGCCCCGTTGGGATCTAGAAAGTTAAAGGTTACAGTGCCGCCGCGGTTGCTGCCATCGGGCAGGCAATGGGCAGGGCCGTAGAGGCGGATCATGGGCTGTCCGTTGCTGTGCCGCAGCACCACGAGACGGTCGAGGAACCAGCTTGTCAGGCACCGCACGCGTGTTGACAGTGCGGCAAATGTGACGTCGTCTGAGAGCCACTGCAGGCCCGTGTACACATCGGGGATGGCCTGGAAGTTGACGGTGCCGTCTTCAAACTGTGCGTCCAGCCGGTGTGCGGGGGCGTGCCAGTCGAGGCCGACGCTGACGGCACGGATAGTGCCGCCCGAGAACCAGGGACGGTCGAGACGCCCAAGTGCTTCACGGCGAGCGACGAGGCAGCCGACGCCGGTGGGGTAACCAAAAAGCTTGTACCAGCTCACGAGCACAAAGTCAGGGTGGTACTCGCTCAAATCGAGCTTGCTGGTGGGTAGATAGGCGGCTGCATCAAGTAAGACGTCATAGCCGCGGCGCTGGGCGATGTCGATCCATGCAAGCGGATGACGCACGCCGCTGAAATTGCTTTGCGCCGGGTAGGCAAAGAGACCACGCTCGTGGCTGTGGTCGTGGTCTGTGTGGCGGGAAACCTGCTCGGTGTCGGGAGCGACCTTCTCCGCATCAACATCCTCGTTGGCATCGTCGCTACCTAGCAAGCCACAGAACACACTCCGCAAAATCTTTTGCAAAGCACTCTTCTTGCTGTTGTTGGTTTTGGTCTGTTTTGCTGCTGGCTTTGCTACCAGCTCGGAGCCCAAAACATCGAGCAAAGTATCTGGGCTGATGTGCAGGTCAAACTGCGAGCTCGGCACATAGGCTGTTGACACACCCTGCCGCCGAGCATATTCGCGAAGGCCATTGAGAGAATTGTGGTTGTCTGAAGTCAGGACCAGCTTTTGATTGGTGTTTTTTCTACCGCTGTTCTTTTGCGAGCTATACTGGTAGGCCTCGCCGATGAGCCGAGCAGCGCCAGTAGCGTTGGGGGTGAAGATGACGGCGTACTCGTCCTCCGATGCGTTGAAATGCTGCAGGACACGGGCACGGGTCTTTTCGACCAGGTCTGTGGCTAGCTCGCTCGTCGGGCTCACAGAGTGCGGGTTGCCCAGCACTTGCTCGGCCTGGCGCTGTGCGTGGGCACGGTGCTGAGCACGGGCAGCAAGACCACTACCAGTGTAGTCTAAGTAGACATGGTTCTGCTCGTCGAGGTAGCCGTACTCGGCATGCCGCATGGTATCAAGATGGCTCGTAGTGCCGTACTCGGGGTAAGACTCCAGAATCGAGGCCATTTTATACAATCTCAAGTGAGGCGAGAGTGCGAAATATGGCAAAGTATAATATGCAAGAATATGAAAGCCACCCAGTAAAAGAGGGCAAGGCGGAGAGAAAGAGAGATGAGAGGAGGGCGAGCAACAAGAGGCGAATAAGGACAGGTGAGTGAATAAAAAGGGGGTCCGACTGGATAGAGGTGGTGTAGATGACAGGCACAGAGAGTGAGATTCTGCTGCTTTTGAAGAGGAGAGAGGAACAGAATGGACGGCTAGTTCTGATTCTGACAAATCAGACTAAGTATGTTTGAAAGGGGAAGGAGAAGGAGAGGGAGAGCAACGAATGACGTCGATTCAGTTCTCAAGTGGGAAGGTAGGAGATAGGGAAGGAACGATGGACAAGCCAGTCACGAGTAGTGCTTCTGAGGAAGGTACGAGATGAAGCGGTGGCGAGATGATATAAAATTGAAAAAAAGAAGAAGAAGGGTATGGCTCCAAGGGAGTTGAGAAACAGAAGAGACAGAAGAGACAGAAGGGGAAAGACGAAAAAGGGTGTGTGGATGGATGAGGTTATGAATGGAGGATGGAAGTGAAGACGAATGGATGAGACGACATGAAGAAAGAGGGTGCTCTTGGATGCTTTATAACAAAAACGGACAGCACAATGGATGCCGAGAATCAGACGAAGACGCAGACAGCACGACGGAGACAGCACGACAGAAGACAGCAAAACGAAAAGTAGGTGAGCCCAAAAGGCAAGGAGGGAGGGCAAGCGCAGCAGGAGAAGAGAGCGGTGGAGGGTACTTGACACGACAAGACGCCGATCGAGGCCAAGCAAGGAGACACGAGGAGTGACAAGAAGTGACGACGAGCGAGTGAGGAGACAGGGCAGGGCAAGCAGGGGAGAAGAGGAAAAGACCGAGAAGATGCAGATGCAGGTCAGAAGTGAAAGTCAGAAAAGGGGAGACGCAGGTGGGATCCCTCCCCGATGGGCGTGGTTGTGTGGATGAACGAAGCCGAAGGAGCCCGTAGATGGCTAGAGAGTCGAGAGTTGTGGATGGTGGAAATCCTGATCCTCATACTCTGACTTTCCTATTCTGTGCTTTCTATGCATTCGATGATATCTATGTTAGCCCGGGTGGGTTTCTGGGCTTGCTCGCCATCTCCGTGAGGCAAGTGTTTGGTTTGGTGACCTGTACTTGATGGACGGCCTGCGTGGATCTTGGTTGTTTTGCAGTCGAGCTGTTGCTTGCCTTTCGTCTCTTGGTAGTTGATGCAGACACTGGAGGGTACATGCACGATGCAAGGCGTAGCAGTCACTATTAAGGCAGCGATATTGGGCGTGTGAGGCTGGACATCGATGCTCCGGATTTATGTGACGAGGTGGAAAGTCTTTTATTCCGGTATTTGATTTTTTTGGGGGTTTATTTTGATGCAATCTGATCTTGGTCATTTGTGAATGCCCTCTGACTATCTCGGCTTGTTCAACACACCCTCATGAGAAAGGGAAGATAAGCCCGATGATGGCAGTGTGTGAAGGAAATGGACGGCGATGAGGGGTGATGAGAAGGAGGATCGAAGGGATCGAGAGTAGGGTGATGAGAAGGACGATACATAGGTGCAGCGGATGTACATGAGAATATAAGTCGATGCATGAAAGGGCTGCGGTAGTCAGGGACCGCCAGAACCCTTTGGTGTGTCGGTAGCATTGAGGAATAAAGAAGATAAAGGATATGAAATAATATAAAAAAGAAGAACGGATAAAGGAGTAGAGGGCTGAGTCTATGCATGAGGGGTGAGAGACAACGTAGCAGGTGAAATTCAAATGTAGAGGGAGCGTAGACCAGAGTAGTGACGGTAGTGACATGTCGTGGTGAGAAGGCTAAACTGGAGGCTGGAGGAAAAGGCAACGCGGAAGGATGGTGTGATGGTGGGAACTGTCGTCTGTGAGCAAGTGAAGTGTTGTGTGTAAGACGCAGGCGGCGGGTAGGAGTGGGGATCGCGAAGGGACGGGAAAAAAGGGCAGAAACAGAAGCAGAAGCGGATGAGTGGAGGTGGTGAGTGAGTGAGAGCAGAGTGGTACCTGGAGAAGTGAGATATGTAGACATACGTTCGATAATGCAGACTCAAGACACTCTACACAGAATGCGCACGTCGAATGCAATGGTACTCTGGGGCGGCCAGACTGAAAGTCGGGACGGGGGTGAATATAGCAAGGGGTGTAAACAAATATTTTTAAAGGTCAATGTAAACAGAAACTACAAAAAAACACATAAATTATCAAAGAAAATAAAGAACGCCAGAAGAGCTTTTGACAAAAGCCTTTTTTTAGAAATAATATATCAAAGACTTATCACATCAAAGAGGGGTGTTCCGGTTTGGTCTTTCCGTATCTTTTCGTATTCTTTTGTCTTCAACTCCTTGAATATTATTGAGGATTCTCTCATCACCGTTATGTTTCTGTGTTTCCGTCCTCACGTCCTTCCGTTGTTCTGCTTACCAGGTCTGTGCCCATGCTTTGTTTCTGAGACATGGGTCTGCATTATCACCGCATGCAGTTCTTCAACAGATTTCGCAGTGTCTTGTGCTTTCTTCTGCTAGGACTTCCTTTTGCTTGTGCTTTCTTTTGTCTTTTGTTTCTTTCGTTTCTTTTGTTCAGACCGTGCTCTATCTGCCGTCATCTTGTGCCCTCCTTCACCTGCCCTCGTGCTACTGTTTCACCACATCCTGTTACATCCCGATACAGGACACCATATACGGCACACCCTTTATCTATATCTTGCACGAGCTGGCCGTGATAGTCTTTTGAGAATAAACAAGTGGAAAAGAATACAATAAAGGCTGAGAGGCACAGGCAAAAGAAAAACCATAACGCGGCCTCTTACCCTGGCACGTGTCTTCCAAGTATATTGGTCTTGCCGCTGTGATAGAAATCAACGAGTGACTACGATACAAGGACTGCCAACAATACAATCTACGGGTAGGCAGCTGCTTCCAACAGGGTGCTGCTACTCATAACTCTTCGCAGTCTGCACCTTCGTCGCCGAGCTCCTTTACCTCCCACTTCAACCGGATGCAGTATGCAGTATGCTTGGCAACTTGATGGCACGCATCATCAGACATAGTTTGCGACAGTTGCCAACATTAAACCAGACGAGCAGACGGGCAGACGAATAAACGAACCAGACGAACCAGAAGAACCAGAAGCACGATAATCGAAAAGAGTGGCTCGGAAAGGGAATAATCAACATGATGATGAGCATCATGCAAGCTCAACGGTAGATATGGGCATCCATAGCCTACATGGAAATGCAAGGACATACACTAGCTAAGGAAATGATTGACTAAATATCGCAACGGCAGCAGATCACATCACAAGTCGTGTCTGGTGTCTAGCCTTTTGTCTCTTGTCTCTTTTGTCCAGGTCTACTGTCTCTAGTCATCTGCACCTGCAGATATTCATGCAAGAGGCTGACGGTATCAACAATATCAATTGGTATCAGCTATGCATCAACCGTCGATACTAGGACAGGATAGAGCGGTGTAGATGGATGCCCGATAGCTCCGGCTTTGCCTTCCCCTTTCATCCCTACGATTTCTTTTCTCCTACGGAAGTCGGCTAACGGACGTCCTGCCTGTTGACCTTTTCCGTTCTCAAAGACTCGAGTCATGTAAACACTGTCTCTAGCATGGGTGGCCTCTCGCTGCTGAGATTGGCTAGCTGGCTACTACTTCATCTTGCTGTATGCCTTGTTGGCGACTAGGTGAGCGTGGGTTGCTGTTTGCTGTACACTAGCGATTCGATTGAACTCAGCTGTACATTGTAAATGTATAGACAATGTCAAGAGTCCACATGAGAGGCGAGTCGAATCAAGCTCTATCAATGCCATTGTCCATTCCAAGAGTGAGAATGTTAACGAAAATGGCAAAACTAAATACTAAGAATATCAAGAATACTAAGAAAACGTGAGGCTCAGGGGCAGAGTTCAGGAGAGTCCAGGAAGAAGCCGTGGTTTGTTGGCGAGAGCCTCATTTAAAGTCGATATCAAGCAACACTGGTCAACTGGTGATGGAGCAAAAGACGTGATGTGATGTAGTGTGATTACTGTCTCAGTTGGACCCCATACAATAGGTAATATGTAAACGTGTAATACTAGGTATTCTTGCAAAAAGAAAGCATCGGGCAGGAACGCATATGCACTGCTTTTCTTTGCTCTGGCTGTACCTCTTTGTTCAAATAGCTCTATCTTTCAAGTTTTATATATTCTATAGTTTTCAGAAGGATTATCAGTACGGAGTGGCTCAGCATCCAGCTGACCCAATGACATTCTCGGAGACGGCGAGCGTAGTATGTCCCTGTGCTTGGATGACATGTAGTGAGCGTCAGCAATACCACCGTCAGAGTCTCTTGTTGAATATTGATTCTATACAATACTGAGTCCTTTGGCTATACGATATGCTCGCCCACGTTAGACCAATGGAAGGCATTAACCCGAGTACCTGGGCGGTGGCTCGGTTGTAGGCAACACCGTTACATATGGACGGGTCGTCATCAGTACTTTTGATATCACCTCTTTTTCTTTCTGTGTGTTTGGTTTCTCTTTCTCTTTCTCTTTTCTCTCTTTTCGTTTTGTCTTCCTTCTCGCCTCTTACCTCTCTCACTCTTCAACAACTTCTCCGTCACATCCTTTTCATACCGCTCATGACGATCTTGTACGGTTTTGCTGTCTGATCTTCTCAAAGGTACCGTGCATATTTATAGTGAGACAACATGTTGTTCCTTTGTGTCCAAAAGCAGAAAACGTGAAGCCGATTTGCTCGTTCTTTCTCCTTATCCTCTTAATCCTCTTTCTTCTCAGTACTCTACTAGTACTGATGACTATTGCCGTCGTCTATCCCTCGCCTTCACCGCATACAGCTATTCCCCACTGCCAATGCAACGCATTTGGCTAAGCTAACGACCTGAATTTCATCACATCGTTGATGTCGAACTCTGAATCAAAACTCATGACTTGAGAGAACTCAAATACTCAGCTATTCGACAGTTGGCACATTGGCCCCCGTCACCCTAGCTCTACAACGATGGACCCCGTATTCCGCCATCTATCGTACATGCGGGAAACAATACCACCGTGGACTGCTTCTCCGTCTCCATCAAAACAGATTAAGCAACCCCTCTCCTGTGTTCTGGAGTATTCTATATCGCAGCTCGTGGCGGCTACATGTGAATCCCTAATGCTGTGTAGTAAAGAAGTCCCTGCAATTGCATCAAACGTGTACAGTAACCATTGAGTATGTTCAAAAGTTGACCCAGAACTCCGGCTTACCATGTAGGACTGCATAGTTGTCAGTGTCAGTGGTCTGCATGTAAAGTATTTTGCTTATGTAGCTGTCTGCGTATGCTGACGCAAAGTACTTTGTCCGCATATTAGGCGACCTCACATGACAGCTGTTCGCCGTGTTGTGTTCTGGATGATTAGATTTATTGCTGTCTGATTATTTAAATATATCTCAGTACTAGAGGAATAGGCGTGTCTCAACCAATTTTCACCAATTATGAAGTTTTGATATTGATAGTTTGAATCAATATTTGATAGCCCAGGGCCTGATCCTATGCGGAGGCTTTACTGGGTCTGGGGGCATGAGAATGTGGAAATACCGATGTCTAAGTAAGGCTACTAAGAAAAAAGAAGAAGAAAATGTGACGACGAAAGTACAGGCAGGGTAGAGACAGGCACAGACAGGGAAGAGACGAATATACAATACACAATGTACAATACGCAATACAATACACAATATACAAAATACAAGAAAAAGAAAAGAAAGTACCGAACAATACGACGATTGTTCGCTCAGGTTAGGCGTCGTTGCAGTATTTCTATTTGGGCACAGTACAATAGAGTGATGAAATACTCGAGCAGGTCCCTGTTATATCCGTTTTCAAATATCCTCCCATCCATACTCGATATTTGAATGTGAATATGCTCACCTACTTTTGCTCTCTCGGCTTCATCCTCTTCTGGGACAGTCTCCATTTCCAGCCAGCCAGAAACCTACACGCTACATCCCTGCCTGTCGGGGCTGTCTCGTCTCTCTTGCTAGCCCCGGCCAGTGCCTAGTTCCGCTCCGCTGTCTCATTCTTAGTTGATCCCCTCTTTCCTGGTCCGACCTCGTCAGCTAACGTGGCACATAAGATATTTGCAATTAGAACGGCAAGAAGTAAGAAGCAAGAAGCAAGATGCATGAATGCATGAAAGCGTTTGAAAAAGTCGAAGACTCCTTGCTAGTGACGTTGTGCAAGATATTAAAATCATGGACCAACTGTTCAACGACAAGTTACAACTAACATCTGACAACGACAGGCCGTCCAGCAGATGCAAAGGATGAACAAAAAAGCATCGGCAAGCATCGCATCTTGCTTACGAGCTATCTGGCAGCCCATTGCCGATATGGAGTATGTGAGAGATCCGTCTTAGAACCAACAGGTGACTCGAGACTCGATCAGTGGTAGAGATTAACAGCCGGCAACCGAGTGCAACTAGTAGCTCCGCGACTCTAGCCATCTTAGTTAGTGTTCCCTTGCTTGATTTTAGATTTCCTGAGTCTTGAATACTCCATATACTAGATGACTCGACTTTTCAACCCCTCTTGATCGCCTTTGAACATCGGTTACTCGCCAACTTGCCTCTGCTTGATCCGCTTCATAAACAGCGTCTTTCCCTTACATTTGCCGCAGCTAAACGAGGCCATGATAGACAGGAGTCAGCTGTCGACTATACGAGTATCGGCAGGAAACAGAACAAGATACAACGATAACTGAGCTGTCAGTAGCATATCAGTAGCATATCACTAAAATAACACTAGAATATCACTAGAATAAAGAAGATCAATGAGAAGGCAAGGGGCGATAGAGTAGTACTGGAGCTGAGCTGAAGCGGGGCTGGAAGAGGAGTGCAGTTGTCGAGCTATCATAAGCATCGGGCGCAACAGCAGATGACGGCAACTCGACCACGCGTTGGTGACTTATCCTGAGATGGCATCTCGGCTATGGGCGGTAGTTTCCGGTGCTGGACATACGTTGTTCACGCCTGGTTTCTTCCTTTCTGGTGACGCATCACTGGCTTTCTTCTTATTTTTCTTCTTATATTCCATATTTCATATTATTGTTTTTAGCTGAATCCTCCCGAGCGGCTGTACTCTTCAGCGGAAGTCTTCCTTCATCCCTTCGTTAATAACAACAAATATGATTATATAAAATTAACCCAAAAGCAAACAAAACAAACGCAAGCCCATTTATCTCTTCACTCGTCACCATTCTCTCACCGCTTCATGCTCTATTATGCACCTGTGTTGATCCTCCTATTTCTCTCTGCATTATTGCCTTATTGGTTACTATTCGTAAATGGCCGATTCCTCTAATTATTGATGCATGTTTTTATCTCTTTTTTCTGGTATTTGTGGCATCTTGACCCGTGTACATCTGTTCATCACCTCCGCATCCGCTGTGCTTGGGTGCCTTGCTCACTCTGGCGCGTCGCGAACTACACACAAGCCAAAAAGTGGTCCTAGTCTAGAGCGCGGCAGCCGCCGTACGGAGAGCGTACATTTACGGCACACATGCCCCATATATACTCTGCCAGTGGTGCTGTCTTCCATCAATAGGATTAGGACCTGTGGCGTAATGGTAACGCGTCTGATTCCAGCTCAGTTTGGAGCATCCAGAAGATTATCCGTTCGATTCGGGTCAGGTTCATTTTTTTGCCTATTTTGCCTTTTTGTTTTCAAGTCTTTTTGTTTTCATGTCGTCTTCTTTATGCTATCCCCTTGGGCTCTACTTGGCCTCTCTATTTTCCCTCCGCTTGGCTTCTTTTGTTTATTTTATTTTGTCTTTTAATTTTTAATTTTGCTTCTTTTCTCGCTCCCCTTTCGTTTCTTTTCCTCCCTTCTTCTTCCTTCCCGCTCCCTTTCCATCCTCCCCCCCTTCTTTTTTATTTTCGCGCTCCCTTTTCTTTCTTTTTCTCCCTTCTTTTTCTTTTCTTGCTCCCTTTCCTTTCTTTTTCTCCCATCCCTTTCACTCTACTTCCATCTCTCCATGTATATCTTTCAATGACGTTATGATGCGTCATATTGATGGACATTACCTCCCTGCATCAGATCAACGTTGAACAAGCTATTCAGCTATGCTGTCTTCTTACACTTGCTACGTTTGTCATTAGCTACATCCAGATTCACGACTCGATGCTTAGATGATCCGTGATCGGGCGACAATGGACGGCATACGAAGGTGATTGGGGGCCGACACTGATCACAATGTCCTCTGTACTCATGACCGAGCCGACGTTGACCGCATCTCTGGAGTCCTGGAGCTTCGGAGCTCTGATAGACCTGCCTTGTTCGTCTTTGTCTACTCACATCCCGTATCTTGGAGCCTTACCTCGCCGTCCTCGCTACCAACTTTGTGAGGTTTGCAGCAGTCGTCGACCAAGCTGAGATGCTTGCCAGCCCTCCTCATTGGTCCAGGCCGCAGCCATCACACTGTGTGTCTGTCTCCTGCTCACTTCTTCATCCTCTCTGGTGCGCTTTGCTTTCTTTTTCTTCCCGTTTGCCCTTCTTCTTTGGCAAGGATCACCGTCATTTCGTCGTCATCTCCATATGGTTTGTCAGATGATGCCCACCAGCCATGAATTTGCAGCTTAATGATTTTCATTGAGCATAAATCAAATCCCAAAGAGGCAAGTCGAGCCAGAGTCCTCGTCCGTCCTCGTTTGCGCAGCTGAGGATACGAGCACTAGGTATAGAGAGAGCATACGCATACGCATACGCATGTGTAGATGGCACAAAGTCCAAAGTCCAATATTCAACGTCACAAGTGTCCGGCGGGTGTCCTGCCTGTTTAGTCCTTGCATCCACATACGGCAGAAACAGCTGTAGTCAACAAGTATAGAAGCAAGGGCCAGGTACGGCAAGACGGCCAGGATGGGCACACCGTATTCCCATGTCTCCAGGGTGTGACAGACTGCATGCTCAGTCTGCAGATCAACGTGACTGGTAGCTTTGCGGCTGCAGCGCTGCTACGTATATTTCTTTCTATTTATCAAACTCAACCTGAGCAAAGAGAGCAAAGCAGCCATCGGCACGTCGACATGATGCGCCAAATATCACCCATTTGACTGTAGTCTACTATGATCACTACTAGTTGTATCTTGTCTTTTGTCCTTTGTCTTTCAATTGCTTACTTAACACACCGAATATCAAATATCGAATACTGAAAGTCGCGCTGCGGCTGGGTGTGCCACAGCTGACAATTCCCATCACGCGGCCTCTCATATCTTCGGTTGCTTCGGATCTAGTCCTCCGCAATATCCTCATCGAAATCCTTGTTGATATCCTCGTTGTGTTTATCGTCGTGTCTGTTGTGCTTCTCGTTCCGTTTCTTATTTACATTTTTTTGTAGCAGTCAAATACATCAGATACATCAGGACAGCCCACCTCAAGCACAGACAAGACGTCAGTCAAAACGGGACGTGCCACCAGAGCTAGGACTAGCACATACAGAAACACACTAATAAACCGAATAATACCTTCCTTCAAGACCACCATGCTTTTACTTGCTTTCCTGGTTCTGCGCGTATCAGCACAATGTCGTATGGGCTTCTTCGCACTCCAAGCTATTCCCTGTCGGAGATCCCAGGCACCTACTACCTTTGGTATTGGCTCTCCTTCGTTTTCCCTTCTTTGCTCTTCCCTTATGTTACTTTCGCTGCAACCACTGCAACCACTGCCGCGTTATTTATATCCTTGGGTGCCATCACCCCCCCATCTCTTCGTCCCGTCTTTGCGACATGTGTCGAGAAAGAAGTATTTGAAAAGCGTCTACTGTGCCTGGGCTTATTGCATCATCTACTCATTACTCGCCATTGCGGCGGAGTGTGCATCGCTCGCTACCATCGACTGTCAGCTCACCGATGCCGGGATGCATCGCCTCGTCTGATGTTGGCCACTTGGTAAAAGTCGAGACTATAGTAAGGCTGACGTATCTTTGAGGTGAGGATATGGAATAACGCGTAGTATGAGACTATAGCAAAGTAGAAGGCTCTACAATGATTCCACTGTCTAGTCGACCTTGACAGTACAAGCGGGCTTCTAGAATCGCTTCTAGAATCGCAACCATTGCCGGCGGTATGCCAGACGGCTATATAGGTAATCGGCGTGGGTTGTGTGCCTACGATACGACTGGCGTCACCAAGCCCGCCAGTCTGCTAAAAATTGTATCTTATTACTAGCCATTTTCTTTTCTCTCATGGAGCTGAGCACCGTATCATTGACTTGATCAACCACAATAGTGTCGATTTACTGTACTGCATTTGCACCATGCCAGTACCCATCACACGTCGCAGCCTGTGGTCTCCGACGAAGCATCGAGTAAGATTTTGGTGCCTACGATGCAACTCGCTTCATAACTA
Organism: Ophiostoma perfectum; assembly: GCA_029298845.1. Classification (NCBI taxonomy): domain Eukaryota; kingdom Fungi; phylum Ascomycota; class Sordariomycetes; order Ophiostomatales; family Ophiostomataceae; genus Ophiostoma; species Ophiostoma perfectum. The sequence goes on along the minus strand of JANSLV010000089.1, from coordinate 77,726 downwards.
AGTCTATGCCACCAACGACGCGCTCGTGGACCTCTACTTTGACATCGTCTCGCTGTTCGAGTTTGATTTTCGTAGACTGGCTTCGATTTTGTAGTATTTCACCCGCGCCCAAGCAAACCAATGCTTAGTATTACCTCGGAGCAGACGCTCTTTCTCGTCCCCAAATCATCTCTGCCCTCATGGGTGAAATCAAGTAAAGTGCATCCCATAGAGGAGGGATGCCGTCGTTGTGCTTCCCATAGCCGGCATCCATTCCCACTGTGGTACCCCCGACCGACCTCTGCCATCACCTTGTATCTCACACCAAGACGACTCGTCCTTGAGAGGCACAATATAGTCAGCATCTCCGTATGGACAGTAGATGTGTAACTAATGAGTAAGTGGGACGGTAACACAAGCCGTCGACGATAATCGGCCGGACAGATATAGCATATTTAAGGCAGATGGCGTGCTGTCGTGAGATGCAGATATCTCGTCAAGATAATAGACAAGACAGAAATACAGTCTTGACGAAGAAGTGAAGATGGCCGGAAGGACAATGTGTCAAGAGCCCCAGTTCAAGCCTTGACAGTAACAGCACCTCGCTGGCAGCATCATGCCGATGTCTTTATCACATCATATCCTTCCCCTTCTTGCCCTTTTGAACAAGAATCAAAAATATAGTCAAAAAGGTAACTGGTGGTCCCGGAGAGGCTCGAACTCTCGACTTTCGCATTTTTACTCGTGTTCCAAGTATTAGTACGATGCGCTAACCAACTGCACCACGGAACCCCGTACTAGACTCCTGCGTCTTGGTTGACTGACGGGCCAGAGGCTGCCACGGATTGTATGGGTGATTTTGCCGGGAAAGAGTGAGTTCTTGGTAGTATGCTGACCACAGGTGGGAGTCGATGTCGGCATGGCCGGCCTCTGTCAGTGCACACTGAGCCGTCAACAACGAGACGATGTCAAAAGCTAGCGATGCCAGCTATCCATTCGGGTGTTGGTGAAGCCAGGCTGTACCGGCACAAAACCCGCGGCGATGCCGCTGTGAATCTTGTATGATCTCCAGGACAGACGCTGACATACCTCTCTTCTGTGAAGTGAAGGTAGTGGCACCCTCGTGCTTGCATTCCATTCCTCGCCAGTATCTTGCCTTCACCGGTGGCTAACAGCACTCGCAGGACAATACTGATCCACCACGAAAGTACATCGCATCCAAAGACGAGAGCCAAAGACGAGAGCAGGTATGCTCTTCGTTGTTAGTTTAGATGACTGACTCAAGGCATCTGGCTCCATAACATCTTCACTGGTAGCATATTTCACTGGTGGCAAGGCCAACTCGTTGGTTGGCTACTCCCTCGTATCAGCACCGCTTCACATGGACATGAATGACACATACTCGGGAAAACTTGGCAGCTCTGCCGCCATCGCGGATAACATAGAGACCAGCCAGGTAGACATGTCCTGAAATCTGGGGTAGTCCACTTGATGGCGTCCACGACAATGATGCTCTCTCCAAGTTAGCACCCGAGCCGCCTCCAGCTGATGGATATCCTTGTATCATCGCAGGTAGACGAGTCTTGATGGCAAGGATGAAGGCAGCCTGCAATGGCAGCGTTCCCCCACCAAGGCCTCGTCTTCTGCCGCTGCCTGGAACTTCCTATCGCTGTCTGCCACATCGTGATGACGATCATGGAGAAGGCACTCTCAGCATCGACTGCAGCATCGACAGCCCGTCCATGGCCTCGTCTGCTCCCGCTGCCTGGCACTCTTTGTCAACATTTGCCACATCAGTGCATTCTTGTTTTGGCCACAGCACCTCGTGATCAACTTGGCCACTTGACCAGGCCTGCACAACCGCCTTTGGACGTGTAATGTCGACTGAGTCTACTATTGACGTTCACTCGTGACATCCGCTTGGAAACACCCTGGCCAATGAGATGCGATGTCGTTCAAAATGACAGCCTTAAGCTGGAGACGGCACGGCAGACCACGTATTATATAAACTTACAAGATACGTGGACACTAGGAGCAATAGTTGCATATCTGATGACATATGAGGCGGCCATAGAGGAGCTATGCCGTTAAACACAAGCATATGCAAAACCTAACAGCCTGCAAACCGCATCTTGCATCAGCCTCCATCACAGCACTATAGTGTACGAATGAAGAATGCACGAATGTAAACGTAGCTTCGGCTATGATTATCTTGTTGTTATTCGGCTTGGGTGTCAAACGGCAATGCATACAGATCCCAGAGTGTGCACGCGTATGCGGGAGTCGGCTTGTAAGCCACAAAAGACAGAAGTTAGAGGCCAGAAACTAGAAGTGAGAAGTCAGCTAGAAACCTAAAGGACTGAGACTGAGACAGACAGGGACAAAAGACAATCATAGCCCAAAGTAGCTATCCGCGGGCCGGAGCGATTGGCTGCCGTTTGGCTATTTTGCCATTTTAACCTGTCATGGCGCGCCACGCGCAATTATGTAGGAGGGGTAGGAGAGAATAGGAGAGGGTAGGATAGGATAAGAGAGCAAGGAGGATAAGAGTGGAGAGAGGTGGGAGAGGAGAGTGAAGAGAGGGGGATCGCCAATAGAATGCTGATACACCCCATAATCACAATACCTGGAGACGATCAAGTCAAGTCAAAGCACAAGACACGACCAGAGAGAGTAAAGAGAAAGGCAGAAAGAGAACAAGTCAAACCGAGAGTCTACTAAGAGTATAACTGACTACGACTCCGAACATCGAGTACTCTGCAATAACAGGGAGAATGGGGAGACACTGGCTGACTGTAAGTAAGTATCTTACTACACCATACAGCACTGGTCAGCGCATGTGGGGGTGTGGGCAGGGCTCTCAGTTCGAAGAGAGAGGGGAGGGAGACATGGAGAAGAAAGAGATGGAGAGCTCAGGTGAGAATGGAGTCTTCAGTCTCTGCCCACCCACTCTTTCAAACAATCTACGTGGCAAGCTATTTGCAAGTCTGCATTATGCCATTCTTGTGATTCTCGTGATATCTATGGTCCTTATGCTGCTGACGATGTTTCCTGCCTCTGTATGTCTGCCCGAACTGTCTGGCGTTAGCTATGCTCTGGCTCCTACCACTGTGCTCTCTACTCTCTACATCTACTCTACATCACCCCCACATCTCGGCCTTCGCAGCTTCTCCGCGAGCTACCTGATGATGGAGAGACCAGGATCAGCCAGGTGGGGACGGGAGCTCATGACGGAAGCAGCAAGCAAGGGGGGACACACAGAAGAGATGTCTACATACGGAGCGCAGTTCGTTTTTACCAAACTGATGTGGCTACGGCGGCTACAGATGCAGTCGCCATCCGAGGTCAGTGCACTATCAGCTGGTCATGATATGATGATCGGAAATACCACCTAAATTCCTCGATTCTGGAATTCTGAGGCTTTGGCCGTCTCAACCAGGAGTAATCGATAGCTTGAGAAGCCTGGCTCGAGCCCAATGCTCGCTACTGACGTGGCACTCGTGTCTCTGGACAGGTATCTTCTATCGTATGGAGAAACATCTCTAGACAGGCCGTGTGTACAAGTAGGGGGCTCTGAGATAGTCGTAGCCGCATTGATTGACTTGGAGTTGCAGCTAACGATATTTAAGCTAAGATACCTGTCTGTGTCGTTGTAAGATGCTGCTACGCCCCAGCTTGTCCGCAGCTTGCATAGCGGCTGGTCTGAGACTGAGACTGTACTGAGACTCCGTCCAACGTCTTGTGTCCGCTGTGCTCTATCAACCCCACAAGCAGCGGAAGGACGAGCTCAGGGAGATTCGACGTACGACGTGCGGAGCGAAGACGAGCGGAAGAAGTGACGAGAAAAAGAAAGTGCACAGTAGTTAGCTGGTCTAGCTCTGAATTCAACAGCAGAATAAGTCAGTGAATCAATCGACAGCTGTATGCTTTGAGCAGAGAGGAGAGCCCAGGCTAGGCCCGACCTGGACGGCCCGGCCTGGCTATTAAGGCAGCGCTCGTCTTCTTCGATGTCGTATATTCCCCCTCCTGCCGCTCTCTGTTAGCACTCGTCTGCTGCATCTCTCTGCAGCTGCATAGAAACCCCGTGATCTCACTCGTCCGTTGTCCTTGATGGAGGGTCTGCTATTCTCTATTCCGTAGTGAGCTGTCGCTTTTTCCAGTCTACTCTCTTTCTTTGCCTCCATGTTCTTTTTCCTCTTCCCACTCCATCGTCATGCATGAGTACCAGACAGTCAATACATAATGGCAGATGATGGGAATAGATATATGGGATAAGAGAGTGACGATGGTGATGTTGGATGAAACGATAAGGGGAACGAGGGAAAGAAACAAGAAGCGAAGAGGATAGTCAATGAAGACCGGACTTCATCTCGGCATGAAGGAGGGGCGTGCATGAGGTTGTGTGATGTCTACACCGTATTTATATTTCCACTTCCATAAAATCCTATATCTTATTCTTTTTCCACATGCACCAAGGATGCATCGGTGCACTGTACTCGCACTCTCACTCACACAATCACGCTCTAACCTGCAAGTGCACACACAGACACTCGTAGACACTAGACACATTATGCACAATCCATCGCCCCTCTTCAGAATGGCCACGATCGATGCAGGAGACGTGGGCCTGTGAGAGGTATGAATCGGAGAAAGACAGGAAGAAGGAGGAAGCGGAAGGGAACAATCAAACATAACGAAGCAGATAGCACACAGATATACCACGGAGAAGAATACGAAGAGAATACCCCGGCTTAGTGTGCAGAACAGGCGAGGTACTATCACTCAACAGCTCATCTGTACCTTTTTTAGTTCAGTTATTTACTAATATATTCCTTTATTCTATATCTTGTTCGATTTCTATATTGTGTATTCTATATTTCATTTCTATGTTTTACTTCTATTATATTTTATACCCTTTGTTGCAATACTCCAATCGGTTGATTCTATGCACCCATCTCCCGGTTCTACAGCTCAAAGGTCACACTCACCCACACCCTCGTTGCTCTCTCTTGTCTCGTCAACCCTTTCCTTTTATGTTTATCTCTTCTACTATTGCTTTCCCTTTTCAATCTTCTTCTTCCTTTCCTACCATCTTAGGGCTTCACTGCCTTGAGCTTCTACTACCAATTATCCACTCCTTTATTATCAATCGCTTCTGCGTCTGTTCCGCTCTACTTCTGTTCTGTTTCTATTCTACGTCTGCCTCCTCACTCCATCATGTCGTCTCAGTATTTCCCCCGCCGTGAGCACAATGCCGTCGACTCTGCCACCGAGGCTGCAAAACACTACCAGCGCGCCAAGCGTGGCGGTCCGCGCGGCGGCAGCACCTATTCACCGCCAGCGTCGCCCGCCTACGATTACTCTCGCCAGCGCACGTGGCCCGCCAATGGTAGCGGCGGCGGCAGCTACGAAGACCGGGGCATTCCTATACGAGAGCGTAACAGAGAACAGGACTACGACCGCGACTATGACCGCAGAGATTACAGACGAGACTATGACGATGACGACGACAACGACGACGAAGAAGACGAGGAGGAGGACGAGCTTGAAGAGCTGGACTGGCAGCACTCGACGTCGCCCCGCACGCCAAGAACAGCCGGCATGGCCAGTGGCAGCAGCATCGGCGGCGGCAGCGGCTCCTATGGACGCCACGAGCGGGATATGGCAGAGTCGCCACGCTACGCCCACGATGTCCGCACATCACCGCCGCACCGCCACCGTGAGGTTGAGCGCGACCGCGAACGCCGCGACCGCGAACGCCGCGACCGCGAGGTGCGGGAACGGGACCGCGAGCGCGATCGCGAAGAGGTTGAGCGGAAACGCGACCGTGAAGCCTCGCGCCAGCGCATGCGAGAGGCCACCCAGGGCTACCCGCGGCGCCTGCGTGGCTATCTGCTGCCTGTGCTCCAAAACCAGCAGGCTATGGACCACGCCACCGACCTGTTTATCAAGCTAGATCAGGACGAGCGCTACCTCACACAGAGTGCGGCCGTGCTGCTCGAGAGCCTCGCCACGGTCGCCGACAGCGAGCAGATGGCCAAGGCCGCACTCGCGGCACGTAAGAGCAAGAAGAGCAAAAATGATGACTCCGAGGACTTCACCACCAGCACCGAAGAGAGTAGCGTGATCGAGACGACCGCCGAGGAGGTATCTGACGACTCGGACCTCGACGACTCGCATACTGAGTCTGAGGATGACGACGACGACGACGATGAGAACCAGTTCGGCGTGTTTAGCGTCGATGGCAACGATATGCCTAATTTCGGTGGGGCCGGAGGCAGCCGCCGGCCCAGTGTCATCAACACGTCCGACGGCATGGGCGGCCCCGGAATGGGCGGTGCACGCCGGCGCAGCAGTGCCGGTCATCGCAGCAGTTTTGCCGAGCACAGCCGCAAGGGCAGCAGTGGCAGCGTCACGGGTGGCAGCAATACAGCACTCATGAAGTGGGGCGGCTTCCGCCCCTATGCGCTCAACAAGCACACGGCCAACGTCACGGACAAGCGCAAGTCATTTTTGGCCCTGACCCAGATCATCAGCGTCACACTGCTCGCGTCGCTCGGCATCGACCCCGACGCACCCTCGTCTAATAGCGGACGCAAGGGCAGCAAGAAGAACTCGCGGCTGTCTACCAAGGGCCTGCTTGCCGAGCTGCTGCGCGTGCTCAAGCCCAAGGATTACCGCGCCTACTTCCGTGCGTCGGCGCGCGTCATTATGGTGCCCACGGCCGGTGGTGGATTTGGTGGTGCAGGCAGCGGCGGTGGCAGTATCACTGGCGGTGGCGCCGGTGCGTTCGGCAGCAGCCTGGGCGGCGGGGGCGGCGGTAGCTTAGGCAAGTCGATGGGCCGCAGCGGCGTGCCCGACGAGCTAGTCCTAGAGGCCATGGAGAGGCAGCTACTGGGCATGGCCAAGTTCAACCTGGCCGCGGTAGCATCGTCGTCGTCCTCGTCGTCACCGGCCGGGCCCATGATGGCGTGTCTTACATACTCGTCAGGCAAGTACGGCTCTATTACACTGTACCGCTTGGACATGGCGGCACCTGGAACAAGTGGTGCCATGGCCGGCTTTGACGCGTGGCCGCGCCGCATTACGCCTGTGTCGACCATGACGGGCGTGCCCAAAGAACTGCTGCGCTGCACCATCGACTCCATGCCGCCGTCGCGGCGCACCGTAATGCAGATCGAGCCGGACACGCGCGAGGGCAAAGGCCGAAATGCCAAGAACAGGATGCGGCCGCGCTGGCGGCAGCTGCCATCAGAAACAGCGCTGCCGTGTCTCGGATACAGCCCGGGCGTCGACAACACTCCGTTGTCGACGGGCCTCTGCGATGCGCTGCTGGTCCAGCCGGAGGAGCTCGAGATCCAACCCGGCGTGATGGCCAACATTGTGAACGCAACGCTGCCAGCCATGGTATGCTGGCTGCACTCGCGCACGGCATATCTGAGTAACATAGAGTTCGAGACGCCCGAGGTGCAGCGTGCACCGAGCAACAGCACGCGACGCGACCGGGAGCGTGAGCGCGAGCGCGAGAGAGACTTTGACGACAATGCGTCGACGTCAACTATCAACTCGCGCGGGCGCGTGCGACGGATTGTGCGGTGGCGGCGCGGCCCGGACATGGTCGAGCACGAGGGACGGGAGCCGACAGTGGTGGTGCTGCATCCAAACCGCGGCGAGTGGGTGACGACGCCTGTGTACTGGACGAACTCCAAGGATGTGGTGGCTGAAGAGGCGGCACGCGAATCCATGAAGGAGAGCCGCGACCGCGAGCGCGAGCGCGAGAGAGAAAGAGACAGGGAAAAAGAAAAGGAAAGAGAACGGGAGCGCGATCGGGACTCATCGTCGGGGTCGTCGACGTCGTCGAGACATAGCCGGGACAAGGACCGCGAGAGCAAGCGCGAGCGCCGTGACAGCAAAGACGACAAATGAACTTATGTTTGTTTCCTCTTTTATTTCTCTCTCTTCTCTTTCCTTTCTTTTTCTTCCGTTTCTTTTTCTCTTCTGTCCCATGTTTCGACCGCCGTGCTATTTTTGTTGATCTGTCTTGGTCTTTTTTCTATTAACCTCATTCTTGGTTGAAATATCATCGGTGGCTATCTCTTTCTTTGCTTGCTTTGTTCCGGTTCTTGTCTCTGTTGCACTGTTATATTAACGTTATATTTTCTTCGTTTCTTCTTTACTTTTAATATTCTTTGTTCTTCAGCCTCGAAGCGCTGCAAACATACCAAATATCTCAAACATTATCGACGCCACAAAGAATGAATACAATGGCAGTCGTCTGGAGTTTTTTCTTTCTTTTACTTTCTCTTTTACTTTTACTCCTCTTCCTTCTTTCCTTCCTTTCTTCCTTCCTTCCTTTCTTTCTCTCGATTTCTTTGAAGCCTTTTCTTGTACGCTTTTCTATCAAACAATACTATAATAAGACTCGATTTATAGGTTCTTTCACGCGTGATAGTGCTGCACTGGAAACGGCTGTGGTGTTGATTCTCTCTTGACTAGATGTCCTTCATATATATGTAGTGCCCATCGTTAACATCTATGTTGTTGTCTATGTCTCTTATTAGATCGTTTTCTCAGCCTTCATCTCTAAGTTAAACCTATCCCCCCTCGTCACCATCTCACTAACCATGATCATTACCACAACTCACCCTTTTGACAGCAGCCGGGTGCTGACTCCTATGGTGACGGGTATTCTGCCGGTCTGTAAGCCCGTGGTTGCGCGTGGACAGGTGTACTGCGGCAACGATTTCCGTCAGCGAGCGGTTGCCTGGTTCATGGCGGAGAAGACGCGAGCAGCTGATGCAGACTCATTTGTTGCAGTTGCAGAGGTTGCAGTTGCACAGGAGAAGATAGTGACCAAGGTAGACACAGGCAAGAAAACGAAAAGGAGTACGACACCGACCCGTGTGCAGCCCGCACGCGCAGCCAAGCGCAAAGCAGTCGACCCTGGTGAGAACAACTCGAGCGACTCGAAAGACTCGATAGCACCGCCCAAAAAAAGACTTCGAATTATCCTGACCAAGGCGCCGGCCGTCGTCCGTACTCCTATCCCAACCACGTCGTACACACTTTCGTCGGTCTACACAAATGCTACACCTTCACAGTTCCAGGCTGGCCTCGATATTGTGCTCGACACGAAGCAGGCCGCCCTCACAAGTGGCTGTCACTGGTCGACATCCCTATACCTGTCGCCGTCGCCTTCTGTCTCGCCTACAGTAACACTTGACTTGTCTGGCTCGTCATCTTCTTCCTCTTGTTCTTGTTCTTCTTCTTCTCTTCTGTCCAAGACCAGCGGCTACAGCACACCGCGCAGCGCGTGGTGCCCGATTGTGGCCGAGCCGCTGGCGTGTGTTGACCGGGCCTACTGTCTACACTCCATTGGCCGACTGACACCGGAGCCGATGTCCTGTTCAGAGAAAATGACTACGACAAGCACGCTGAGCCGACCGCCGGCACCAGAGGCGGCCATGTTGCCGCCGTGGACACCGCCACCCGAGATTGTGCTAAACACGAGGGCCAAGGAGTTTGCCGAGATGCGGCATGTGCAGGAGCGTACGGTCGAGTTCGGCGGACTGCGATTTGCGGTGGATGTGTGTGACGGGTCTGTGCGTGTGTGGATGGTGTAGCGGAGTGGTATAGCGGCAGTGGTAGAGCGGCAGAGTAGTAGAGTAGTTAAGTTGATCATTTACATGCACTTTTTAAATTACTTTAGTTGTTTCTTCAAATAGAGACTGCAAATGTTCAGGTTGTATGAGGTATCCTATGAGCATAAACAAGAGCACTATCTAATCGGCCACATGACGAGTAGGTAGACAAGTCAGGATAAGCCGACAGATCCAATTTCAAACGAGCCGACAGACAGGCATCAGCACATGGGCGAGGCCATGGTGATTTATTTGCCGCAGCTGGCGCAAGAGCCTGGGCAGTTAGTATTTGTAGATATACTACTAGGATTAAGAAGAGACATGGAGATGAACATACAGTCAGAACCGCAGTTGCAGGTGGAGGTGGAGGAGCAGCCGCACTCGCCCTTCATTTTGACGTATTTGTTTTGGGGGGGTTGATTAACTCGCGAGAGCGGGAATGGTGGGCAACGTTGCTGGGTTGGGAGTTGAGTAGATAGTAGTGGTGACGATGATAGTAGTGGATGTAGGGCGTAGCGAGAGAGAGTGTCAGAGCAGCAGGGAAGGAGGGAGGGGGAGGGGCTACTTATAGTCGCTCGCGCGTTGGAGCAGGCGAGTGGCCGTGGCCGAGCTATTTTTGCGCCAACCAACGAGATGCACTAGGATCTTAATTGCAGTGTTATTTCTTGGACTTGGAAGACGATTTACGCTGTCATTTCACATTTAATCTTGTATTTATTTAATATTCCTCGCCACGCTACGAGAGTCGTCGTCGCCTGGACCGGCTCAGCACGACGTCTACCCACTCACACATACGCACACACCTCCTGCAAATGTAACAAGTGGTCTGTAGTCGGAGTTGTAGACAGAGTTGCAGACGGAGTGGTAGAACCCTTGTTTTGTTTGACTGTCCGAATCCGTGGCTCAAGGACTGGATATCTTCATGGCAGGCCTAAGGCATAATGAGCATGTTTTAGGTGCCTAGGCTAACAAGGAGACAAGCGAAGATGCATCTCGATAGAGAGGCAGTGAGGATACATCAAAATAGATGTTCCTCAAGGAATCATCCACCGAGTTCAGAGCATACGGGCTGACGGCGTAAGCGTGCGTCCTGTGACATGCCTTGTATGCCCTGCAACGAGGCAAAGAGGGGTCTGCCGCATGAGACAGCATCCTGCTAGAAGAGGAAACTGATGAAGAGCCGACTCCGCGCCATGCTCCTTCATTTGCTGCACTCCAGTCTACTTCGTACTCCTACATATTAGCAATCATCTGACCGCCTTTCTTCGCCTCCTACCGTCGAGCGTAGACGCTGCACTATCTCACAGCGGACCTGCGGGGTAATAGTTTGATAGCAAGGTGACTATGTCTATCTCTCGTGGCTCTCTAAATACGTATCTCTCCAACCTTATCCCGACTACCTGTGCCAAACCCCGCCAGTGGCAATACTCTTTGCTTTAAGTTTCAGGCTTTCGGCTTCTTATGAGTGCTATGAGCACAGCATGGTGTCACGGACTCGGCTGCGAACGCAAGCAACCGCATCTTGACGCACAGAAAGCAAGCAAGTGAACACGATGGAGTGCATGTTTGTTGATTTTGATCACCGGTATTTATGGTTTACGAACTATGTTTATGTGTATCAACTGGCTGTTGCTCGGCTTGATTGTTTCAACATTTACCTTGGTTTAGTGGCGAAGCAGGAAGACGCTTATATCACGGCTGTGGTTGTGGTATTCATAGCGATTCATAGCGGTCACCAGCTTACATCGACAGGGCTATGATGATGTGCATAATGCTTGCGCTGGGGAAAGCAGATTTGTTTCATGCACCCTAGCTTGATTTCTCGTACCATGTTGCAGTTGCTGGAGAAAGCTGGAGGATAATAAGGATATGCTGATCGAGATGGGGGAGTACAAAATAATCCAAAGTAGAAGATATGACGCAGCTCAGCTTCGGCTTGGCCGTGCTGAGTGAACACGATCATGTATACAGGATCGATGTAGTACAGTGATGCATAGGAGGAGTGCAAGATCCTGTTCGCTTGTAATTTATTAGACGGTGACCTGCGATCTGTGATGCTGTGTGATGATGCACCGCTCTGTTTGAATTACAAATAATTCATGATGATGATATCCGACAACAGCACCTACAGTCGTCATGCTAACTTTCTTGTCACTGTCTCACACGTAAGATACAATGACACCACGAGGGCATACGAGCACATCTGTGAGTGCATATACGCGCATTATGTGCTTGCCTGCATCGGCTCATATAGATGTGATTAAGGTGCAGCGCGCATTCGTCCCTACCATCTGCACTTCTCCTGCCAAGTCGCTTCCGGCGGGTAGTGTGCACACATCTGATGCACCGCACCACTCTGTTTTCTTACTGGCTGGACGGTGCAAGTGGTCTGCGTACCGTCGATCCTTGGAAGAAGACGGAAGACAGACAGCAGGCTGAAAATAAACTAGACAGCGAAGAACGTGCTCAAAGTAGGGTCGTATTGAGGAAGTATTCTGCATATTTGACAACTGTCTTTAAAATGAAGAATGAAGAAGAAAGAAGAAAGAAGAAAGAAGAAAGAAGAAAGAAGAAAGAAGAAAGAAGAAAGAAGAAAGAAGAAAGAAGAAAGAAGAAAGAAGAAAGAAGAAGGAAGAAAGAAGAAGGAAGAAGGAAGAAAGAAGAAAGAAGAAAGAAGAAAGAAGAAAGAAGAAAGAAGAAAGAAGAAAGAAGAAAGAAGAAAAAGCGGAAGAGACTCCGAGGTTGGCGTTGAGACAGTCTTGCTGACAAACTGTGCCGAGGGTCTTGATTAAAGAACAACACATGGTGTGAGTGTCAAACTGAAAACTCATGCCACCGTGTTTCGAATTGATCTGATATGAGCAAGCAGCGCTGGCATCCTCAAACTCTTACACGGCCATGCAAGACAAAATGACTCCATACCACTCTACAATGATAGACTTGTATAATATTTTTCGCCCGTTCTGCCTAGCTGTGCTGGTCGAGTTGTCGTGATGGCACGATGTCGTATGTTGTCATCGACCGTGGCTGAAACAGATAAATCGTCAAAGAACGCATTAGGGGGTAGTCATAGCAAGTATAAGTAGAGATCATGTGCGATACCCAAGAGACAAGTAGACGATGAATCAACCAAAATTATTACATCACGATGAACTCGACAGACCCTCGCCCGAATGCTAATAGCGGTTTCTGCAACGGCCGCATGCCATCCACGCGCAGTCCAAGGAGCAATCAAAACAGTGCCAACCAAAGTAATAATCAGAACAGCAACAACAACAACAACAGTGTCGTCGTGTCCCCTCTGAACATCCGCGGCCGTGCCGCTACCACTACTGCCAACATTGCAAACACCGAAGCACGCGTAGCCGGCTCGCTTGGTATCAGCAACAGCTCCTACGCGTATACGTTTGGCTCCGGCAACGACAATACCAACAGCAACCGCTTCACTACCCGTCCAGCCCGTGTTGAGAGTACCGCTGATAGTAACTACCGTTATGAGTACTACCGAGACTACCAGTCTAATCCCGCATCACCGTCCGACGCTGGTGGAAATAGAGGTGGCAATGGGGGTGGCAATGGAGGTGGAAACGGGGGTGGAAACGGGGGTAAAGACGGAGGAGGCGGAAACAATAACAACAACAGCCAAAATGGGAGAAGCGACGACAACAACAGCAATCGCCACAATGTCTCGTTTTCGTTCAATATCAATGGAACAACTAGCAGTGCTGTGCCCGAAGTCAACATCGGCGGCTTTGGTTTCGGTCTCGGTGGTCTCGGCGTAGGCCGTGGCGGTGGTGGCAGTGGCCTCTTCAATGGACTACCAGTGAACCTGCCCATGTTTGGTTCGGGATTTCCTTTCGGTGGACGGAACGAGTCCCGTTCAGACTTTGTGAACATCTCACCACTCGGCAGGTTCTAGTTTATATTTTTATTTTATGGCATCTCTGTTGTTTCTTCGTGTACTATCTATGAAAATTAAATTTACACCAACCAGCACAGCCTCATGTTGGACGTCGTATCAGTCTCCCGTCTGCCACGCCTTGACTATTAAAAGTAAAAAGAAGCGAGGTGTATCTGAAGAGTAGCAGCTTCTCATTGCCGTAGAACAATAGCATGAGCTACGGCTAGTCGTTCCGACTGCTCACTTGCTATTTACTATCTAACATGAAAAACTGATAACAACGTAATCACCTCACCTTTCCCATCACCTTGCTGACCAACACCAACAGCGATGATACTGTTGTGGCAGCTGTTTCAACCTGCCTAGTATCATCGAGTTGCTTCGTTAGACTGCACAGGGGTGCTCTACGAAGCCGGTACTCGGCAAACAATGCAAGATGCTGGGTTCAATGTTGGTCTGGTATCAGGGCATGTGTCGGATATGGTCTAGTCTATGCATTTTTGGCAACAGGTGAACCGTGGGCAGAAGTGAAGGACAGGCCGAACCAACGAACAACGTCGACATGGAGCGATCTCTCGTCTGTCTTATTGGCCCGGCGAACATCACAACGGCCACGAGGCAGGAACAATACCAAGGGGCTGAGATGTCAATGTACGAATGGGTGAATGCGAAACGATGAGGTCATGATCGCAGCCGTTCCGTGTTTCTGGTTTTTGTTCTTTTATTATATTTTCTTATTTCTTTTCTTTCTCTCTTGTCAGAACCAACACAACATCAGACAAATAGTGCAAGTGGACTGCTGATCACAGCGATGAGGGCAGATATGACTTCACATGAACAGGCGGAGAAATGCTATGAATAAATACCACCTCCCCCTCCCTGTCGATCCTATTCATAAGACATCGACCAGCAGCATTATATACATATACACTCATATACATTCCAAATCCAAAATGGTCGCCGCAAAAACTCTCACTCTGGACACAGCTGTAGCTGATGCGTCGGCCGATCCTGGTGCTGCCACTGCCACGCCCATCGGCACTCCTGTCCCATCTCTCTCAGCTCTGCCAGCCCTCTCGGCTGGCAGTGTCTTCCACTATGAGCAGTGCCGCCTCGCCAACGACCGTGTCGCCCTCGAGCCGTTTGACCTCGCGCTCCACCTCGGCCAATCCGTTAAGAGACTACGCGAGCATCCTGGCCTGCTCACCTACATGCCCTTTCCGGCCCTCGACGACGAAGACGCCTTTGTGCGAGACGTCTGGTCTTACATCAGTAAATCGCCGGCCGATGCCCTCTATGCCGTCCAGGATTTATCTTCCAGTAATAGCATTGCCGGGTTTATCTCGCTGTCCGGAACGAACCCCATGAATGCCTCCACCGAGCTTGGCATCATCCTCTTTCCCGAGTTCCACCATACGCATGTCTCGGTTAATGCTGTCGGGCTCATGTTGCAGTGGCTCATGGACCCCGTTGCTGGTCAAGGCAGCCAGGGCAGCCAGGATAGCATCCAGTCCGCCGAGGGGGGCCGTTCTACGGCTGCAACGACTGCACGTGGCCTCGGTTTGCGCCGTGTCGAGTGGAAGACACACTCAGAGAACGTCGCGTCGCGCAAGCTGGCAGACCGCATTGGCTTTGAGCTCGAGGGTATCTGCCGGTGGGAGCGCATTGTGCAGCCCGGCAAGCCTGGTCTCGCAGCTGACTGGCTGCAGCGGCGTAACGGCTCGCCCGTTGAGCTGCAGGGCCAGCACATGGCGCTCTATTCGATCGTCTGGGACGAGTGGGATCAGAAGCGTCAGCACATTGTCGCTGAGATGGAGACGTAGATGTGTGGTGAGTAGTTGTCCGGTGACTTTAGTCTGTCTGTCTGTTTAATATATTTTAGCTTGGCCACATTTTGATGGATCTAGCTTGTGACCCGTCTGTGAATCTTGATGGCCTTTCATCGCATGTGTCGTCAAACATAATGTGCATTCACTCCTTAACACTGCACTTCGTTTTAATGTGCTCTAGAAAGGTAAAAATAGCCCTCCCTGCTCCTCCTCTCCTCGCCCTCTCTTCTTTTTCGTCCTTTTCGATAGCATCCTAGTCCACAACTATCAGAACCAAATCTAGCTATGGGTCATAGCAAATCGAGCCTCTGGCAGATGGGGGTGACAAGGCGAACCACGGCAGTACATACCAAGCCCGACTTGACATATTCCACACCGACATCACTGCATTCTCTATCCAAGCTGAGGTCAAGGTGACTGAAACAACACTTGATCTTGCTGCTCCTTAATGTCTCTAAGTTCTTACACGGGAATGGCATCACCAGCAGCCACGTTAACGTTGTCGTCAAGTTGCATGTGCGTACGGCATATAGCCGTTACAAACGCCATAATGAACAGGTATAATGAGCCAGAAGGTTCCATAGATATGGAATACATCAAGACAAATCAGTACAACGGCCTGGCTGTGTGTTGTCCATGGATCTTACCACTGGGACAAGAACGGATACACTTTCCAGCTTCTTCGAGTTGTTCTCTAACACATAGATACAGGGAACAAATCATCTATCAGCACCAGAATACATGCACGCTTCTTCAAAAAAGAGAGTAGACCGAAATCAGCTGCAGCATTTCCGACAAAGACTAGGCTACCAGCACCATCACATGCCGTATCAGAACGCATTGCATCGTCCATACGAGGCAGCGAAACGAGCTAAAATTATAACGCGACTTGATACTCGCGTATCTGACAACTGTCAGGCATCTGGACTTTGATTAAGGACAACGGAAACCCCCTGCGGCACATCAGCACAACCAACCACTAGCCAAGACAAGATATCACCAAGACACTGACTTTCGCCCAAGTCATCACGGAGGACCAGGAAGCGGATGACTCAAAAGGCACAAGTGCATATGCTTTACAATATGTTGAAGCCCCGAACAACGAACCGATACATACGTCAAAAGAATGGGGCCGGTACAGGAGACAAATCATGAATAGTGGCGTATGATTATATAGGTATGACGACAACACAGAGATATTACTTTCAAAAATCAATATACAAAACAATAGACCAACCCAAAACTGATAGCCTCCATACTCCATGTGATGCAATGTCCCTCTGTCTACAGAGGCGAGACAGCTTAGTCCAAGCCCATGTATGCTTCATCCCCGTAGCCCCAACCACCCTGGCCACCGCTAGCATTGTTGCTGTGGTGAGGCTTCACGCCGACGCTCGAGCTGATCATATCCGCCTCTTCTTCGGCCTCGCTGTTGCGCCTGGAATGGGCTGATATTGTGATCGGTGTCACGCCATTGGACGGGTGTGCCGTGGCAATTGTGTTCGTTGTCACGGCAGGTGCTGCCGCTCCTCGCGTGCTCGCGTCCGTAACACGGCGGCGTAGTGTTGGCGGCCGGAACCTTGACCGCGAAGAAGAGGACATGATTGAAGCTGTGTCCGCATTGTCTCCCGCATCCGATGTCACAGCGTCGTAGTTGGTCGTGTTGTTGCTGCCGCCTCCGAAACTGAAGATTGATCCCCCGCCACCGCCGCCGCCGCCAGATGTCACAGATGACGCATCACCGCCCATGTCAGCAGTGCCGTTCGTGCTGCCACCTGGGAATGTGCCTGGCGCATCCGACGATCCCGAGGTAGGCGCCGTGCTCGATGTTGCAAAGGTACCAATTGTACCGGACTGCGACGGCGACGGTGAACCTAGGCGACCAGGAGCGGCAGTGTGCAGACTGTTGCCGTCATCATGCGCAGACACTGACGCAGCGGAAACGTCTTCGTCAAAGTCAACTTCAACCAGCTCTGCATCGCGGAACCACTTACGTCGGCGTGTCCACCGGTTCCATCCATCTGAGCCACGTCGACCATTTTGCCACTACATTGTTAATACAAACACTCAACCGAAAGAAATCGGGGACTGAAATCGACTTTAAGAACCGCTTACCTTGTTGTCGTAGTATACCCAGCCCATGCGGCCCCCTTCGCCATCATAGTCCCAGGTATCCTTGTGTTCGCCTTCAATCGTCGTCTTCTCGACACGCACCGCATCATCCACAACGCCATCGACGCGCCAGCGACTGTCTTCGACCCAGCGCCACTGCATCTTGCTGCCGTCCTCGACCTCGGGTAGTTCAAACTCGTCCTTAGTCGGAACTGCATTGTTGTGCTCGTCCGTCCACGACGGCCGTTCATACGAAAACAGATTGGTCGTCCATCCCAGACCAACCCAGCGGCGCTGGTTCTCGTACAGTATAAAAGTGAAACGTACACCAGCATCCTGCCCCGCCCTGGCACGGCGGATAGCCCTCGTCAGTTCTGATTCCCGTAGTGTTGACAGCCTCCGCGCAGGCTTAGTGCTCGAGAGCTTGGATTGAAGTGCTGCTGCTGCAGTTGCAGGTGTGGTGGAGGGATCGGCGAGTGTAGAGCCGCCCGCTGTCACGTACGACGGGGACTTGGACGGCCGCATAGGGCCCTCAAACTCCAACCCGGTCACCAGAGCTGCAACTCTGCGAATAGTAGCACTTCGCCATAGGATAGTCCGGCTGACCCGCATGACACGTGAGTGCCACGTCAGGATGAGAGTACCAAACACGAGTGCGACACGGCGCGTCGTAATCACACGCAATGGCGGCAGAGTCAGAAGGTACCAGAAGGGCGTGCATAGCAGGATGCGGACAAACAAGACTGTCAGCGCAGGGCGCGTCGTGGCACTAGTCGGCGTGCTCTGCGTTGACAAGAAGTCTGTAAGCTCCAGCATCGGTTCCAACAGCAGGTTGCACCGTGCTGTAAACTCGCGAAGAGTTTCCACAATTTCATCCAACGTCTTTTGGTGTCGCGTGGTAGTCGCAATCTCAGACACGGTACGCTGGTGGCCGCCGGTGCCGCCACCTGCAGCTCCACCACCGACCTCGAGGCTTGCGCCCTTCCCGGCCGTGCTGTCGATGCTGTGGTTCTTGGCCCGTGACCGCACCTTGCCCGGCGCAGCTTCGCTACCGGTTGATTTTGCTCCAGATTTGCTGTCCTTGTGGTTCGTAGACCCAGCTCCGAGCCCAAAGAGAAAGTAGCCAAGGCCACTGCCAGTAGTGACTGTGCTACTGGTACCGCTGCTGCGACTGGCACTACTGGCACTAGTGGTAACAACATCGTCATCGTTGCTCCATCCACTAGTCGACAAGGGACTGTACTTGCGCCCGTACATGCCCGCGATGAGGGTCAGCACGAGCACAATGGGGCCGGCAAGTCGGATAATCGTGTCGCCGTACAGAACCGTCAGCCACCACACGAGCACCAGGATGAAGCTCTCCCATGGGTCGTCTGTCGTCCAGCTGATGAGGCCGGCAAGCTTGTTGAGTGGAAGCAGGAAGGGATGGCTGTAAGCAAGCGATCGTGTAATTTGAGGTGGTGTCGCGAGAAGTAATGGTGATTTCTGGTGGACGAGGATGGTGCTGCGGTGCTTTGCGGCAGATGTAGTTGAGGCCTTGGTGCCGGACAACGAGGTTACAGGAGAAAAGGTGGCAAACGTGGGTTTTGGATTGTAGTAGGAGTCGCCGCCTCCGAGACCGCCGCCGCCTGCATTTCCGTTGCCGTCGTGGTCACCGGGCAGGCCGGGAGACGAAGGGTTTGAGTAGCCATGACGGTCGGAAGGGTCGGAGCGGAGGAACGAGGATCGCGGTGCGGACATGGAGAGCCACGGGGTTTCCTGTAGTTGTTCAATCAGTGGTTAGAACAGTTGAGAGACAATGGAAACGAGACATCAGCCATAGGCGGCACCATTTGTGATGGGTGATGCTTCGTGGTGCTAGTGGTGCTGGTGGTGATGACGGTGGTGATGACGGTGGTAATGAGATGAGGAAGCAAAGAGCAATGGAAGAGCAACGCAGCAGACACAACAGAGATCAAGGGCCAGCATTTTTAGGCACACCACAGTCCACTAGCTACGTCGTTTTGCTGGTGCTCTCAGGGGCCCGCTTTCAAGCTAGGCTTTCAAGCTAGCCCAACCACTCTAATCTGTCTTCCGGGGTGGACTGTAGCCTGCCTGGCCTGCTAATTTGCAGGATTGCAGGGGAGGCAAGGCCTAGAAAGGACATTTGCTAGGCCGGGGCACCCGTGTTGCGCTCGGTGCGAATGGCCCAATTTCGAGTGAGACACAACAAGGCACTGCACCATAACAAGGCCAAAGCGGCAAGTGTGGGGACAGAAGCAGCGAAGTAACGACCAGGACAGCCGCGAGCTCATACACGTAACTTTAAATGCACGGGAAGGTGTTGCGGAACAGCTGCCACAGGAAGGATTATCGATGCAGTAAGAAAAGAACTGTCCGGCGTGATGAAGCATTCATAGACTTACAAAGGCAGCCATCAAAAGCCACGAGCGGCAGTCAAGCAGAGCGACCTGAGACGTTGTCGGCCAGCCGCCGGTGTGCGAGTCCCTTGTCGATGTTCTCTCACGAGTCTGGAGATGCTGTTCTCCTGTTCTGTATGCGTTGTAGAGGGCGTGTCGCGGCCTGGGTCGTTTGCGCAGAACCGGTGCGGCGCAGAGGACATGGGCGTCGCGTAACGCCAAAGCACGTGCTTGCCACCGCAGTCGTAGGATGACGTAGTAGGCAGTCGCAAGGTGAGGGCGTGATAAAGATGTCGCAGAGGTGTCGCGGGAGGTGCCGCGATAGACGTCGTAGGAGATGTCGTAGCAAGGCCGGTGGCAGAGCGAGGAAGAGCAGAGAAAGTGTCGATGTTAGCAGGTAAAAATGGACAAAGCAACGGCTGCCTCGGTCGCACCTCCGGATGTGTCGATTCTGTGACGCCGTGGTGCTCTCTAAGCTTAGGCTCAGTCGCTGGTGCGCAGCGTAATTCCCCCGCGCTGTATCCACTAGAACTTGGGGTATTTGCGGGAGGATGGGCACCTGACCCGCCTATGGCTGCCCCACAACCACAATGGTACATCTCTATTATTACCATGCCATGCTTGGTGCAGATAATTGCATGTGATTGTGCATGAGACATGTGGTCCAGTGCATATTACGCACAGCAACGCATGCATCCTTGATAGGATATCTTACAAGACGCAAAGACATCACGCGCAGGATATGTCTCGCGCAATACACAAGGCACGCGTTTGGAGCGACAGTTTCGTGATGGTCCAGGAGGGATGCTATATCCAAACACTACGTGAATGAAAGCGATCTTTCAATGGGGAGGAGAGAGAAATCACAATGGACTGAGACAGGAGAGAAAACAAAGGCGCAACGCAAACTGCATTACACAAAGTCTATGCAGGGCAGATATGCCATCGGTTCTTTCAGACAAGCCCCAACAAGTGGCATTGCTACGAGCCTTCATGATGAGAGTTGACCTGTCAGGAGTCCATATCAATACCATGGACAGAAGGCGTTCTTATTCTACGTTCTCGTAGGGTGTAGGATTTAGAACACGTTTATTGTTGGACTCAACCGTTGTACCGCTTGCTTCCGTTGTTTGCCCGCTCTGGCTCTGTAGGCATGTGGATTTGCATGGACATGCGCCAAAACAGGGCCATATTGCGGCATGCCTTCACTCTGTATCCTGCCCAACGACCCGGATGCGGCCCTCGATTCTCGGCGCTATCGCCTTGGTCCAGTCCACCTCCAGCTCGCCTTCCGTCAAAGTGTCTCCCAGGCGGCTCCGCACGCCTGCTAGGCGCAACCACTTCCGAGCCACGTTCCGCATAACGGCCATCTGGCGGTCGATCCGCTGTAAGTCCTCCGTGTTGCTTGCCGGCGTCGCGTTATCGATGACCCGCTCGTTAAAGGGGGGCGCATCGCACCGCCGCTGGCGAAGACGATCTGCCGTCCAGTCGTTCCAGCCCTGGCGTGTGTGCGCCGGTGGCTTCGGAGATGTTTGGGTTGTGGATCCGGGGGGCAGGTGCGGATGGTGTGCATCGATGTCAGACACCACACGACCCCAATGTTTTTCCATCGGCGCGCTCCAGTGCGTCCATCGATCAAGGACTTTTAGGGACATAAAGTATTGGCGCAGCATCATTGAGATAAGTATGCCGCTTTCCTCATCCACGATCTCCTCGGCAGAGCCGCCCTCGGACTCGGCCAACAGGCTTGTGAAGCCATCCCTTCCACGAGCCATGTAGCCTCGCGTGCACAACACATACTTCCTCTCCAGGTCGACCGGGCTCTGGCCACCAATCTCCCATTTTGTTATGCGAGATCCAACCGGCCGGGACGGGTCGAATTCGTACTTGATGTTGGAAACTTGGGAAAATCTACCTAGACAGAATTCACGTTAGAAGGAATTTAAGACACTTCCACAGCTTGTCAGGGGCAGAGCAACTCACCCTCTAGCGCGGGATATAGAGACACCCCATTTTCCAGGGCATCGAGAATCGCCTGACCCGTTACCCTTAAAACCACCACAGGGTCCTCAAAGGGGAAGCAATCAGTGATGTCCTTGACACGCACCGGCCCTGGCGGGTAAATCTGGTCGCCACGGATTGTTCCAGAGGCCATGATGACACAATCGGCCTGGTAGTGCAGCCTCATGATATCGGACACAAAGTTGCCCAGGTTGCTCTCCTTCACCCGGACAGTAGTAAACCGCGCATCAAGGGGGGCAGCTGTCCATCCGATAGCCTTTTCTAAGCTCTGCTTTAGTTTGGCTGTGAGCTCATCGATGAGGTCTAGTGTCGGCTTGTCAGGTACAACAGATGACACAACGTCACGGCGACGGATTGAAATATCCCAGCCGGCCCTGCCCGTACTGTCTGGGCCGCCCGGTCGCCGCCATGCTTCGATGTAGCTTAGCTGCTTGAAGTCGCTGCCGGACCGCAGAACGTGTGTGCCTTTGATCAGCTGGTGTGCGTAGTAGTGGTCGTGGCCACCCAGGATGAGGTCAGCCGCTCCATCCAGGTTCTGCGCTAGCTTGACGTCGTTGGGCTCACGGGCATGGGAGAGAATGATGACGATATCAGCACCTTCCTTCCGAAGCTGTGGTATCAGTTGTTTGGCCGTCTCGGTGGCAGACTTGTACACCACGTTGGGCGGCAGCGCGTTCACAGACTCGAGCCACTCGCGTTCTCCTAGCCCCAGCAAGCCAATTTTGATGCCGTTAGACGATGTGATCATAAGTGTTTTTCTCGCGTTGCCAATGGGCACATCGTCACCAAGAGCGGGGTCGAAAATGTTGGCGACCAGCCAAGGAAACGAGCACTTGTTTGAGAGATACTCGAACTGTTTAACGCCAAAGTCAAGATCGTGGTTCCCGATGCACGCACATGCGGTTCCGAGCTGGTTTAGAATAGGCACCATGTGGCTGCCTTTGGTCACCGAGCTTTCGAGGCTAGGATTGAAGGCATCCCCTGAGAAGAGTGTGATGAGCTCCGGCTGATGTGCGAACCGCTGTGCAGACCGGTATTCGTCGACAACCGTCTGAAAGCGTGCAGCGCCACCGACTGGCTCTGCAGAAGAAGGGTCCAGATGGTAGACATCGTTGAAGTGCAAGATACGCAGGTCGGGAGGAGAGTTTATGTTTCGTTCGGGCGTGAACGTGGCGGTCTCAGCGCCGTCGGGAGAAGGCGGGGCAGCAGCCATGGCTATAGCTCCGACTCGGGTACTGTCTTGAGTGTAGTAGGTGTGGTGGTTGGTTGGCGGCGTGGAGGTTGTACAATCTCTCCGGTGTCTTTTGAGTCTCGTAGGGAACCTCGTGGCTGGTTGCATGCAGATGTTTGAATGCTCCTCTCAAAAAATCAAAGTAGTGGACGCACTGCTTGGCACATTGGCTGTGCAAGAGTGCCTGGAGAACGTGACACAACTCCCGGAACAGTAAGGAAACCCCTCCCGAAAGTGTATCAGCTATCTATATATATGCTTAGTAGCAAAATGTTAATAATGTATATGTGATAGCGAATGTGAATATGAGTGCAGAAGAAATCCGAAAATTCATCATGTTGCTTGTTGCTGTTCCTGCCACCGTAGTGTACACGTTAGTAATTCCAGTACATTGCTATGTGGCTGCTTGCACCGCCACATGTGACTGCGTTGTGTCATAACGTGGCACTCTCGGCAATTTACGCTCTGTTTTGTGATTTACAGCTGTAATATAAGAATCTAGCATATACTCATTACAAACGAGTTGATTGTTAAGTACTACTCCTTATTCTACCAATAAGCGGAAATATGACAATAAAGTATTCAATAATACAGAAAAATAAGAACGAGGGTTGTGAATAGCAGCAGAGTCATAAAGGAAAAGAACAACCCGATGGACTAACACATTTAAGCTTCAGGTAGTGTTAGGTAAGTGCATCTTCAAGTTGGCCAATGACACCGTAGGTATTATTATGAGGATGCCACGAGTATTACGGCGTAATCCCTCGATAGAGAAGCCCCGCACTGTGTCGTGAGGTGGGGAAACGCCAACGCCAAAGGGCGCGCAACCAGTCTCACAGTATATGAAACGGTGCGTGTTGGTGCCCGCTGCGTCACGACGTGAAATCTTAGCGATACAAATCATTAGGAGAAAGACTACATTCCCATCAGACACACCCAAAAACACAAAGAGCAAGTCAAGTCATTGGCCATGGAATCTGCACAGAATACGATCCGGTTTGCACGCCGCGAAGGTAAGAAGCGTTTAATTCAGACTTGGCTCTGCGAATGGCTCCGTTGTCATGTAGGGCATGGCATGGCACCCGCTGACATTTCTATAGATATTGCAGATATTCTGCAATTGATCCGCGAGTTGGCAGACTATGAGCACGAGATAGATAGCGTCGAGGCTACAGAAGAGAAGCTGCTGAAGACAATCTCGTTTTCACCATCCGAGGGCAGCGCTGCGGCGACGGAGCCAACATCGTCAGACAAGCCGGCTCGCTGCCTCCTTATCTTCTCGCCCGAGGGTGCTCCTGCTGGTCTTGCTCTGTACTTCTACAATTATAGCACGTGGAGGGCACGCCCTGGTATTTACCTTGAGGACCTCTTTGTACGGTCATCCCAACGTAAGAAGGGTTATGGCCGCATGCTGTTGACGGCATTGGCAAAAGAGGTTGTCGCCATGGGCGGCGGCCGCCTGGAGTGGAGTGTGCTCAAGTGGAACGAGCCGAGCATCAAGTTCTACGAGAGCATCGGCGCCAAAATGATGAGTGAGTGGGTGGGCATGCGTGTGGACGGCGAGAGTCTGGTCAAGCTTGCAGAGGGCAAACAGTAAAAAGGTCTTCCTTTAGTTTAGGAAGGCATAGTTGGGTATTGATGTTCTATCTATACGCACATTGCCATATGTGTTCAATCGCATATCCTGTTTCTATGTTGGCCGAGGTGCCCGGCCTCGAGTTTTCTTTAGTTCGCCATCCAAGTTCTTCCCACGGCCCCTTTTCTGGGGCTTTCTGCTCGACCCTTCGAGTAGGAAGCCGGTACTGCCGTCTACACCCTCAAAAAGCTCACTATGCGCGGATGTTGCAGGTGCCAGTTCGAGGTGTGTGCCTCCCCATGTAATGTTCCAGCCACCCTTAGACCCATCCGGTGTTTTCTCCATCATAGGAGTCATCTGCCACACCGAAGCATACAACCTCCTCCAAAACCGGGGCGTATATTTGTGAACACCAATGGCCGGCCCGCCCAGGCTTGAATCGGCTTGTTCTAAACTCGTCCCGGAATATACACGAAGGCGCCTTGACTTGTGCCGCTCGATGTCCCGGATAGGCATTATCGCATACTTCTCCCAATCCCAGGCGTCGGCTGGCAATGCACCCTCTGCAGCTGGCGCTTTGATTGTTGCCGGTGTTCCTGAAGCATTGGGCGTTCGCCGCGACGGCACATCCCACTCGGGACCAGCTTTGCCCAATGCAAGCTGCTTCAGCAACTCCCATTCGCTCCGAGGTAGCGGCGGCAGTATCCGATATGCGCACCTCTTCCACCATGCCATTTCTTTGGTGCGTGTCACTTTCTCGTGGAATGGCTTGCCCCATATGTTGGTTTCAGGTATGACACTTGCTGGGTCGAGCTTCGTTGACGTGACCTTGGGCCAGGGTGAGTTCCGCGGGCTGTGGGATGCCTGGCTCTTGAGGAACAGAAGGATCTTTCTCGTATCCCACTGCCCAAGCCAATCGCCACGAGACGTTGAATCTTGAAGGGCCTGCTCAAGTACATCCGACGTGGCCGGTTGCTCAACCTGACGCATATCCGTGAACAATGCACGTCGTCTCCAGCCGGAACGGCCAAAAGTCAACAGCATCACACGGTACATGCGGTCCAGGCTCCCGAGGTTGGCAGCTCGGAGGTTGCGGAACTCATGCCGCGCAGCCTGCACACGCAGGCCCGGCGCCGGGTCATTTCTGTGTTTCCTGAAGCGATGCCGGATGCGAGGCTCAATCTGGGCCCTGCATACCGGTGGCAGATATGAGGCCTCACGCAGGAGGTGGCGGTAGACGTGCAGTGCACTCCGGGGCTGTGCTGGCCCTTTTGCTAATGGCATTGTGTGTGCGCGAGACTGTATCTATCATGTGCAGCTGCCGTGACTCGGGCCTGTATTTTTCACTTAAGCTATTCTAGGGACACCGTGTAAACAATGCACATAAACTGTATACATAGCACTGGCACATATTAGGAGCTTATTACGCGCACATAACGTATCGAAACTGCTATACTGTGCGAATAGAAAGACCCACCTAGAGCTGGATCACTGGTTTCATTGGTCTGCTGGTGCGAGTGCCCCTTCGCTCTTCCCCTCTGAAATGAGCAGGCGCGTCGTGCGGGCAACACGCACAGAAACCACACGAAATCACGAAAACGACACGTCCATGCCCCCTCGACTTTAATTGATCTCCACACACGACGAGATCTGCTTTAAGATTGCTCGTTGCCAGTGTCCGATCCGCTCGAGCCCGCTCATGCCTACATCCTCTCATCTGTTCCTAGTTGGCGTGTCCTGTCTCTCGACGCGATCGCATTCGTCTTCTACCCCCATCTCTCTCCGAACCCTCTTCTTCCTGGCTGCTTCCGCTTCGAGAAGCTATCTTCTGGCTCAATCTCGACCTCACGTACCGCCGGTGTCCCTGTCTTCGATTTCTTTCTCCTTTCCACTTCATCCCTGTGAATGTTTGTCGATACCACCGTCTTTCCTACCCGATCATCCTCTTCCTCGGCACGGCGCGTTGTTCATCAGTTCCTGACCTACCTGAGCATACCTGCCATTGTGCACTTGGTCGCCATCATCGTCTTCGCCAATACTATCTCCGGCATCGCTTCCGCAACAGTCTGCTTGCACTGGACATTTGTTCCGCTGCCGTTTCCATTGGCGTTACTTCGTGCTCTGCGCCATATTGTCCAGCCCAAGCCCGCTTTTCCCCTCCGGCTGCCCGTATGGCCTCGGCAACAGTCACCACATCTATTCACTCTCACCGTGCATCCTTTTCGGGCGCCGGTAGTGTTCCCTCTCCCCAGTCTCAACTACAATCGCAGTCCCAAGCACAGCAACTGTCCGCCGGGAAGCCCTCATCCACTGCGCCTCATCTCTCTAACGGTGTTTCGTACGAGCACTCAACCGGTTCCTTCGGTGGTGTCGCTCAAATGCCTTCAGCGTCGCAACAGTCGCAGTCTTCACAGCAGTCATACGCTATGAACCCCCACTCATCACAGCAAGGCGGCTCTTTATCAGCTTCGGGATATCGTCCCTTTGCTGATTCACCACAGCCCAAAATGGAGGAAGACGACCCGATGAAGATCTACTCTGTATGTCTACGACCCAGTTCTATTATCTACCCCCTATTTTGTTGTCGTGCTAATATCCCCAACAGGCCGTCTACTCAAACACCAATGTCTACGAAATGGATGTCAATGGCATAGCCGTTATGCGCCGCCGCCACGACTCATGGCTCAATGCCACTCAGATCTTGAAAGTCGCAGGAGTCGACAAGGGAAAGCGCACCAAGATACTTGAAAAGGAGATTCAGACCGGCGAGCATGAGAAGATCCAGGGTGGCTATGGCAAATATCAGGGTACTTGGATCTGCTTTGAGCGCGGTGTCGAGGTGTGTCGCCAGTATGGGGTCGAGGAGGTTCTCCGTCCTCTCCTGACCTACGACATGGGTCAAGATGGCGGTGTTGCTGGACAAGGCAACTTTAACACACCCACTAAGGAGCAGGCCATGGCAGCGCAGCGGAAACGCCTTTACAATGCCAGTAATGAAACCAGAGCCAACGGTGCGTCCGGCACGTTCTTCAAAGGTATTTCTAGCACCGCTTCCAACATGGTTGGCATTATTAGTAAAGCGCGCTTCGACTCGCCCGGCCCGAGGAACCGCCCTGGCAGTGTCCAGGCTGATAGAAACGGCCTGGCACGTGCTCCCAGCTTCACACGGCAGCCATCGATGCAAGGGGATGAACTTCCCAACTCGCAGCAAAGTTTTCTGTCCGACTACAACCGCGAGGAATCCAGCGCCTACCTATCTCAACCTCAAAGCACTCAACAAACCAATGGCGGTGAGGGTTCCGAGCCTCCCCGCAAACGTGCGCGTATGACTGCGACGCCTGCCGAAAGCTTCACGTATGCAGGGTCTGCTGATGCATATGCCAATGCCAATGCCTTCCCTGGCTCTCCCACTGAGCCGAACGAGTCATTCATATATGGCCAAGCTGGCCTGGATTTCCACAGTTCGGCGGATGGCCAGAACCCTTTGCCACCGCTGAGATTTGAGGTTTCAGCTGAAGCTGAGAACAAGAGAAACTCACTCATGGCACTGTTCATGGAATCAACGGGAGTCGACCAGTCCCGGTATGATGTACTCAGACGGATGACGCCGGGTGAGCTGGATATGCCCATTGATGCCCAGAGTCACACTGCCCTACACTGGGCAGCTACACTGTCGCGCATGCCCCTTCTCCGTGCACTTATTTCCAGTGGTGCAAACCCCTTCAGAGTCAATGCTGTGGGCGAGACTGCTCTGATGCGTGCTTGCCTAGTCACAAATTCTCACGAGCATAACTCGATGCCTGATCTCCTTGATGTCTTGGGCAGCACTATTGAGGTGCGGGATGCTAAGGGTAGAACAGTTCTGCACCACATTGCTGTCACAAGCTCTGTCAAGGGCAGAAGTGCTGCGAGCCGTTACTACCTCCAGTGCCTTCTCGAATGGGTCGTTCGCCAGGGCAGCGCTCCCAGCAGCCAGGTCGTGCAGTCCAACATGAATGGAAGTCTTGCTTCGTCCGCACCAACAAAGCTTGGCCTGGCCCGATTCATGAGCGAAATTGTCAATGCACAAGACAAAGCCGGAGATACAGCACTGAATATTGCAGCAAAGATTGGCAATCGCAGCATTATCTCGCAACTGCTCGAAGTTTGTGCCGACCCCAATCTGCCTAACCGCCAAGGTCTTCGACCTCTCGACTTTGGTGTTGGCGGCAATGCTTCAGGCGATGCCTCAAACGGCGACTCTCTTGATGGCGAGCCGACTATTGCTCTCACCAACAGCCAAAAGAGTCGTGAAAGCAGCGACGAGATTGTTTCATGTAAGTACCCCAGCACAAAATAATGTAGAGAAGTTAAAACCTAACACAAGTCAGCAATCACACATCTCTTGACGGAGACGGCGTCAACATTTCAAGGTGAAATGAAGGCAAAGCAGCATACGGTTGACTCTCTTCACACGTCACTCCGTACCGCATCATCACAACTTGGAGAGGCACGGCGAACTCTCGATACACTAGAGGAGAAGGCAAAAGTGCAGCAGCAGGTACGCCAAAAAGTCATGAACCTTTCACGAGCCCGAGACGAGGAACAGTTCCTTGTGATGGAACTGGAGCAAGCTCGGGGACAGGCACACAACAACACCAACAGTGCGACAAGCTGGGACGCCGAACTCGAGAGCCTAAAATCCGCAAGTTTGCTCGCCTCTGGAGCACTGAATGGCAACGGGGCTACATCCGCAGCCTCGCCGCTGCCCTCTGCTGCTAATTTGCGAGCACGCATCAATGCTTTGCGGGCCCGGACTGCAGAGACACGCCAGGCCGAGCAGGCACTCAAGAGCCGCAGCCGGGATATCGAGCTCAAGTTCCGGCGCCTCGTGGCTCTAGCTACAAAGTGCACAGACTCTGATGTTGATAATCATCTCGATAGCCTTATGCGTGCTGTTGAGAGCGAGAAGGGAGACCTCGAAATTGGCCGCGTGCGTCGTTTCCTAGGTGGTGTAGAAGGTGTGGTGCACTAAAAGTATCAGCTGTCCTTTGCACAATACACTTTGCAGTGCCTGCTCTCTACCCTGTGTCTTCTACTAATATAGAGTCGGCCTTTGTTGTTTTTTGAATTGGCTTAATTTTTACCAGGCTGTGTATTCCTATGTTGCCCACTCCAAGGAACTAGTCGCGTGTCTTTTCGATCATGGTGTTTCCGGTCTTTTCTGGTTCCTTCTAAGGGACAATGTTTGTATCATACGGTTTTGGGGGGCGTTGCTTTCTTTGTCTTGGCTGTATGGCTTTTGTTTCCTGCTTTTTAACCACCACTCTTTCACCGTCCTGTCATGTTATACCTGTCGACTCTACCTACTCCAGTCAACTCTCGTCTATTTATCCGCGTCTACATCGTTGGTTCTATCAAAATAGTATCACATTATGTGTTGTGTCAGAGCTCATATTGCGATGAACCTTGTCGTGATCTGCGTCTACCGTTTGTAGTTCCTTTTATATATACTCCGGCGAGGCATTTACTTTTACCGAGAGTAATCACAGTATTGCTGCCCCATTGCATCCGTGTTTGTGAGTACACAAGTCAGGCTTTGCAAGCTGATTTTAAAGGACAAACTGGCTTAAATACGCTGCAATGCTATAAAATGTGATACAATAAAAAAGGCCCTCTTCATAAGGTCGGTTATGTGCCTGCCATAGACGAGAGCAGAAGAAATACAAAAGAAAGGCATACAGTAATTTCCGGCACCATGCATGTATCGTCAATCTCAAACAGTCTTTATGCTTCACCTGATGCATATAGAACTTCCCACCGCTCCTCTACACCGCTGACTTGCCGCTTCAGCCGGTCTATTTCTTTATCGAGCTCTTCGACATTGCGGCTGAGCGCACCGACTTCTTCGAACCTCCGCGAGCCGTGGGCATTGTTCACCATTTGCTGCACGAGAAATCGCTGTTCCTCCAGCACAACAAGCTTTTCCCGCAGCTCCCTTTCTTCTGTCTCTAGTAGCGAGACTACGGTACTGACTTCGCTGTCCGCGACGCTGGCCGAGTCTGTTCCATCCCCGGCCGCTTCGCCATTTCTCAGCGGTGACATATGGGAGCCGGGACCATTCAAATTTGCTAGTACTTTTCGGTGTGTCGATGATGCCGTCGAAGAGGAGGAGGATCGCTGCGCCCTAAGCATTCTGGGGACATGCTTGAGGGGCACCATGTTGGCGTGTAGGAACGTGGATGCTGCTGAATACACTGACTTTTGGAGCCTTTGCTGCGCAGAGCTGGAGGATTTGAGATCACGCATCCGTATTGCTGCAAGATTGTATTTGGTGAAGCTTTCTGTCAGACGTTTCCGAATCTTGGCTGCTTCTTGGATTTGAGCGCGTGTTGCTGGTGGATTATTTGTACCCGACCCATCAGATTGGAGCACCTGCAATGAGCGCTGAAACAGAGGCATCATTTGTCGAATTCCCCATTCGAATTGGCGCAGAGTTTCGTATGCTTTCTGGTCTGCAGGCTTGTGAGAGAGCGCAGCTTCGAAGTCGCGCTTAGAAAATACAGTTGCCTTGCACTCGCGGCACATCCGTATATCAACATCAACCTTATCACCGCCACTAGATACTGGTGTCTTTTCGTGGCTTAGAGCAGCTGGCGACGTCGTCATGGAATTCAAGGCCTTTCGTTTAGAGATGCTAAGACCAACTTCAGTTGAGCAGCTTGTTTGCGGATCCGCGCACACAACTCTACCACATATGCGGCAGTGATGGCGACGAAACGTCCATGTGCCAAATTCTTGCTGGCAGAAGGGGCAGCGTGGCACTGAGGAATCATCCTCCCATGCGGCAACCGACTGCTCAATAGTTTTGCGAAGGTTTTTCTGACCTGAAAGTGCCGTCATTGGGGACAGCAGTCCTCCGGATCCTCCGCTGCTACCCCCGATTCCAGCTGCCGCGAGCATCTCGGGGGGCGGATCAGCCAGCAGTTGTGTTAACCGGGTGAGCCGCTTCTCAAGGCGAGCAGTTTCCAAATTTTGGCGTTCCACCCGTTTTTTCCTAATGGCGAGGAAGTCGGCCGTCAAATCAACCTCAGTGCCATGATGATCGTTGTATCCCGGCCGTGATTTGAAACAGGTCTCGCACACACGGGCCCAGTAGCCACGAAAAGGTTCATGTTTCGCTGTACGTGACAGCTTCATCTGGTACATTGTGTGCGTCTCACAAAAAAGCTTGCCACAATTTCGGCAGTTGATGCTGCCATTGATAGGGCCCAAGCCTTTGACACAAGTCGGATCGGTGCACGCATCATGCCCTGTGGGCCGCTGCCAATGCTTCCGTGATATCAACTCGTCAGGGTCAACAGTGGGCTCAGGGAAGGGTCTGGAAGGGCCGCCACCAAAGCCCGGGTGTACTTGTGAAGTATGAATGGAAGGTGATTCGTTGGATTCGAAGACGTCGAGGCCGCGCAGCTTTTGGTTAATGATGGACAAAGGCTGAAACTTTTTGGCTTTCAGAACCTGCTTATCAAACCATGTCTTGACTTCGTCTTGTTGTATTTCTGGTAGTTCTTGGTGGGTATCATCGATGTGTCTGTTGAGTTGAAGAAGTGTAACCTACGAGATCTAAGTTAGTACTATGCATGTGTGAGCTCCTTAGGAAGCGTGAAGGCTTTCACAAACCATTTCTTCATTGCATATTGGGCAGTGTAGCTGGCCCTCATTGCTTGCCGATGGAGCTGCTAGGCTGACGTTTGCTGTCAGGTCCTGGCCGGCGTTGGCCAAGGGGCTTGGTATAGAGAGTGACGATATGCCGACCGCTGCTTGCGAGGCAGGTTGAGATCCGAGGGGAAAACTGCTATCCCCAGACGGCGGGAAAGGACTCGAGGGACTTGGTGATCGTGGGGAATGCCCCGGCCTTGCGTTTTCCTGAGGTGGCGCTAGGCCTTTACCACTTCCTAGAATCCGGCCACCGCCTAGCTTTCGTGACGCCATCAGCGGGGTGTTGGTGACGGCTATCCCCGGCCGTCAACGGGGCTCCGTTATGTGCTTTATTCTGGATATGATCTTCGTGTGCCGGAAATTTGCCAATTCGAGTCAGGAGTTTGGGTGATTGGTAGACAGACGGGCTCGGGGGCGGATCGAAACCAGCGATGCCCGGAGACGCCGGGGAAGAGTAGGAGGAAGCAACCGGGCTCTATCACGCCAGGAGCATGCTGTGTATTGTGTTTGTAAGGGTCGAGTCTGCGGGTTATGCGGATAGGGTCGAGAGTGGAAAATACGAGCAGCATCAGCCAAGGTTGGGGAACGAGGAGCGGAGGGTGAGGCAGTAAATGATGCTGCCACGATGTGTGAAATACATAGTGACGCCTGCTTATGTAATGCGCTAAACACAGAGTGGTGCGCGTACTGAAATTACAGGTAATAGCTCGTTTGCACATGCTAGCCATGGGCTACGTCGAACGCAAGCTCGCATGGATCCTTATCGTTATCAGATGTATGTCTAATCCCCAGCCTCCAGCCTGAACCCATAATACCCCATATGCACTAAAAAAAAAATGGTAGGGGCGAATTGCAATAGGGAGGCAAAACATGTAGCGCCAGGCCTGCTGGGGCCGAGCATGGCATTTTCTCAATGTAAACACGCCGGTGTACGTTTTCTTGTTGACGCACCACGGATACAGCAGGAATGGCACCCAGGTTTCCAGAAGTACAAGGAGGCGGCAGCTTGATTCTTGCCTGGCAGATTCGGGGGAAGAAGGTGGTCGTCGTCGGTGGCGGTGAGGTGAGTCACCATGCTTTCTTTCCTCTGTTTTGCACGGCCCTACTCTTGCCCCTAAGCTCGTTCTCAAGCCTCACAGCCGGTCATTCATAGTCGCCTATGCTAATCTATGCCCTAGGTTGCTGCCGGTCGAGTCCTGGCCT
Organism: Ophiostoma perfectum; assembly: GCA_029298845.1. NCBI lineage: Eukaryota > Fungi > Ascomycota > Sordariomycetes > Ophiostomatales > Ophiostomataceae > Ophiostoma > Ophiostoma perfectum. The sequence goes on along the minus strand of JANSLV010000089.1, from coordinate 44,135 downwards.
GCCTTAACGCCGATGCTGCCGTAACCGTCGTTGCACCCGCATCGGGCCTCAACCCTGAGGTCGCCTACCGTGTCAGCCAGAAACAGGTGCAACACGTCAACCGCCTCTTCGAACCGTCCGACCTCGATGGCGCTGATATGGTTCTGACCGCCGTCGATGATCCGGAAGCATCTACTCGGATATGGAAGCTGTGCAAGGCCCGCCGCATCGCCGTCAACGTGGCCGATGTCCCCCCCGAGTGCGATTTCTACTTTGGCAGTGTGCATCGCGATGGGCCGCTACAGATTATGGTCAGCACCAACGGCAAGGGCCCACGACTAGCAAATGCAATCCGCAAACACATCGCCAAGCTTCTTCCAAAGAAGGCCGGCAAGGCTATTGACTCCGTCGGCGAGCTACGTGTAAAGCTGCGGCGCATGGCCCCCGGGGCCGAAGAGGGCCCTAAGCGCATGGCCTGGTATGTCGCATTTCCATATCCGAGCTGTGCGGTCATACACTACACATGCACCTTGCTCACACGTTACACAAATATGTAGCATCTGCTGACAGAACAACACAGGATGATCAAAGTCAGCGACGCTTACTCCTTCGAGGAGCTTTGCAGCTTCACTGACGAAGATGTCGATAATCTGCTACGCTTTTACTCGGAAGGCACCGTGCCACCTCTTGACATTCTGCTCTCCATGCGTGGCAACCCAGACCTAAGCAAGATCGACGTGTTTGATGGATCATTCGGTTTTAGCGTTGGTGTTTAATAGGGTCTTTGTAGGGAACGCTCGTTAGGAGAGACATCTTGAGCAGGCATTGCCTAATTATGTCGGAAATCGAGAGCGGTTTGGCCGGGATGAAGTGATTCGCATGCTGCATGCTGCGCAGCCATCGAGCCGGGACTATTGCCAAGGATTTAAATTTGGAACATTCAGGCAGGCTACTTTACTTATCTGGTCTGCTAACCCTTTTACTTTTCTGTCTCGCCTTTCCATCCGGAGTACATGCATATATTGGACCATCTCTAATGCACTTGATATTGCCGCTCCACGACTACCCGCGCTCGTGGTGTGCCATGTGGTGTGCCATGTGGTGTGTATGTTATGTGTTTAACAGGTTTCTCTCTCTATCTATCATACTAAAAACTACAGTTCTTATACTTGCGTGTCATATATTAGGTACGCATCTATTCTAGTCAAAGGATTCCGTATTTATGTCTTCTTCGGTCTCATTTTTTGAGCTTCTTGACTGTTCTCGTTAACAGTACAATCATAGCAGAAACAGGGAAATAACTTCCTATTTCCCTTCTTGTTAATTTCCCTTCTGATTTTAAAAAACAAACGTGCCTCAAGACTAATTTGCTATATTATAGGCACGGCCACAGTTCTAATACATCAAAGCAAAGGGGGCTGATGCTTGTGTTGTACTGTGACAATATAGTCGACTTTTACTTCATATCCGGTCTCCGATTACACGACTATAGTCACGTGCTAGTTTGATAATACCGGTCGCGTGATCAGATAAAGAAAGAATCACCGGACGACTAACCTAATATATGGCGAACCACAGCAATTTCTCATGTCGAAATGGCTGTATGTCACAGTGTCTTCCTTTGCTGTTCATGCTACGGTCCGGTGTAGGCTTTGCACGTATCTTACTGCAAGGCTTCTTTCAAGCAACCACTATCCTAGAGAATTGTTCACGCTCGACATCGAGGCATTCCCATTGGTTTGGACCGCAACAGGGTCGATCGGAGTGATAAACAACGAGACAATATGTATCAGAGAAGAAGAAAGCAAGAACTGAAAACAGCTTACTCCGTTACTAATTTGCAACTTATCAATGCGAGGCAAAATGGCCATTTTCCAATTATTTATCTTCGGCCGTCTCCTAAATGGGCTACTCTTGTGAGCGTACGTTATTATGCCACATCTCCACTTAACAACATGTGCTTACTCCGTAGTCGTGTTCAAGTTTGGGTCACATAGCTTCCAGGTCTCTTTTCCTGAGGTTTAAGTCTCGTTATTCAATGTCCCACATGTTTCCTGTTTTATTTCTCAAAACCCGAGTATTCAAACGTCGTCAGCTTTGGGGCGTGGCCATCGGTGTCAAATTCAGGATACTCAGTCTGTGTCTTTCTTGGCCTCTCTGGGCAGCCGCTGGGCATTGTCTGGGCAGGACGACTAGTACCAATAGGTCCACGAACAAGTTGAAGAAACAGCCTTTGTTCTGTGCCAGATCGTTCCACGTGCGTTGGTCTTTCATTGACTTTCCCCATAGCCTCCCCAAGCCTTACCTCCAGGCCAGCATCTCGCCATCACACCCTCCTGCTTCTAGCGCAAAATGTCTCTTCTCATGGCTTTGGCCAAGAGTTCTGGGCAGGTTGTCGCGTGCCTTGGCATTCCTCTTGTCTACCCCCATCCTGGCAGACGTCTGGAACTGAACAAGCCTCCCAATCCGTGTCATTCTTCCCATGTGCTCGAACCGACGAATATAATAGGTCCTCCGCCCGTCGTCTTCTTCACGATGCCAAGGCTGCGAGTGTGCTTCTCGTTCTCATCTTGCTTCTTCCCTCGGTCTTCAAAGAAGCGGCAGCGTACTATGTAGCAAGTATGCAGGGCAACTGCTGCAATCTCTGCTCTGCTCTACTCTGTCTACGAGTATGCGTCGCCAAAATATACAAATTATGTGTAAAATCTAATCGGACATGATGGTCTACTACCAGCTACTATCAGCGCCAGCATATATATATCAGACGATCGTTTCTCTTTCGTCTCGACTGTCCCTTTTCAAATCATCGCCAACCCAGGTCAACCTCGACATATCGCCTTAGTTGAAGCAGCTGATCACTCCGCTTAAGCTTAGCTCATCATACTTCAAAATGTTGGACCAGTACACTTACGTGTTTGCCATTGGCACGATGTTCGCCTTGCTCGAGGCTTACAACAACGGTGCCAGTACGTCCTATTCCATGCTCTTCCTGCATCTTCACGCAACTTGTCCATCGGTTCATCTTGCTAACCCGAATTCTCAACAGATGATGTTGCCAACGCTTGGGCGACCAGTGTGTCGTCTCGTTCCGTAACCTACCGTCAGGCCATGATTCTCTGCCTAGTCTTCGAGATGACCGGTGCCCTGACTGTCGGTGCCCGCACTGCCTCTACTATCAAGAACGGTATCATTCCCATTGCTGCTTTCAACGACAACGCTGGTGTTCAGCTGCTTGCTTTCGCTTGTGCTGCTGCTGGTGCCGCCACTTGGGTGATGTGGTGCACCCGTCACTCTGCCCATGTCTCATCCACCTACTCCCTAGTCTCTTCTATCGCCGGTGTTGGTATCGCCACTGTCGGTGCTAGCCAGGTTCAGTGGGGCTGGAGCAAGGGCAGCGGTCTCGGTGCCATCTTCGCCGGCCTGGGCATGGCTCCCTTCATCTCGGCCTGCTTCGGTGCCATCATCTTCTTGCTGATCAAGTACGTTGTCCACAAGCGCGCCAACCCCGTTCCCTGGGCTGTGTGGACTTCGCCCTTCTTTTTCCTGATTGCCGGTGTCATCTGCTCTCTCTCAATTGTCTATAAGGGCTCTCCCCGTCTTGGTCTCTCCAGCAAGCCCGCTTGGTACATTGCCAGCGTCTGCCTTGGTGTTGGCTTCGGTCTGTTTATCCTGGCTGCCCTCTTCTTCGTTCCCTTTGTCCACTGCAAGGTCATCAAGAAGGACTACAACCTGAAGCTGTGGCAGATTGTCTATGGCCCCCTTCTGTTCCAGCGCCCTGCCCCTCCAGATGCTGAGCGTGCGCACGTTCCCAACTATGCCGTCGTTCAGCACGGTGATGAAGAGGGTCCTAGCGATGTTTCTGCCCCTACCGGCCCTTCTTCCAACGCCAGCTACGACGAGAAGCGTGCTAACCTGAGCGTCGGCACCGGCAGCGATGATGATATCACACCTGCTCCTAACGCCCAGGCTGTTGCTGTCCCCGCTGCTGCTCCAACTGATGCTGAGAAGCAGCGTGCTGTTATCGAGGTTAACCCCCATGAGCAGTACAGAATCCTTCTCAAGCAGGCTGAGCAGCGTCACCACGCCGAGCTCCGCAAGCTCAGTGGCCCCCTGGGCTGGGCTATGCGCACCCTACACAATAACCCCATGGGCGCTGGATCTATCTACGAGCTGCACAACCTTAAGACCTTCCTCACCCGCCTCCCTGCTATGCTTATTGTCCCCCTGACATACGGTATGAACTACGATATCCACAAGTCGCAGGTCGGCATTCTGGGCACTCCTGAGGGCCGCCGTATGGAGCGTGTCTACGACCACGCCCCCAAGTACCCTAACGAGGTTGAGTATCTGTACTCATTTGTTCAAGTCATCACTGCTTGTACTGCCTCTTTTGCTCACGGTGCCAACGATGTTGGTAACGCCGTTGGTGTTTGGGCTGCTATGTACTCTGCCTGGTCAACTGGTACTGCCGTCGCTTCCAAGGCTGAGGTGCCTCTGTGGCAGATTGCTGTCATGGCCCTGACTATCTGCATTGGTTTCATCACCTACGGCTACAACATCATGAAGGTCATGGGCAACAAGATCACCTACCACTCGCCTTCTCGTGGTTCTTCCATGGAGATGGGTGCCGCCATTACCATCCTCATCTTCTCCCAGTACTCTCTGCCCGTCTCTACTTCCATGTGCATTACCGGTGCCACTGTTGGTGTCGGTCTTTGCAACGGCAGCTTCAAGGCCGTCAACTGGCAGCGTGTTGGTCTATTATTCTTCTCCTGGGTTATGACCATCCCCATCGCCGGTCTTATTGGCGGTTGCTTGATGGCCCTGATGCTGAACGCTCCTCACTTTTAAGGCTATGAACGGCCAGCATGGCTATGGAAGCTTCTTGGAGAAGCAATGATATTTTGGGGATGTATGATAACTTGAGGCTTTCTTTTTAAAATTATTCCTAATGTCGGTCGAGAAAAGCCTCGGTTGGCGTTTGTTCTACGCACTTATAATACCATATTTGACACCAGCACTACCATAAATCTTTAGACTTATTCATACTACTTATACTCTTTCTACAAAGACATTTTATGTTCTGCTTATTACTCCGGTTCTAATCTCAATACAGTACTGCCGCTTTTTAAGTCCCACTTGAAAGGCACACACGTGAATGGATAAACTCCAGACAGATTCTATTATAGCAGAGCATGTGTAAGCCAGCAGTGAAGTAGTAATGCATCATGATTAACATTGCTCGCTTTGTATTAGTAGCATATCAATTTGAAGAGCTTTCAAAACAAGCTGCATTTATGCTGTCTCCTCGAAAACTCTGGTCCAGTCAAACTTCCTCCACCGTTTCTTGAAGTCATCAAGACGGGGGTCGGCCCTTGTCCACCGACCTTGTCGTTTGATAATGCTGGCATCTACGTCCAACATGCCACCCACGATCTCTCTAGCAAACAGGTCACCCTTTGGCCATCGCTCAGAATCCTCCACAATGTGGCCCAGGCCCCCGTCTAGAGTAAACCAGGCATGGAAGTATGGCATTTGTTTGGCAAGGCTTTTCCGGAAGGCCATTTTGCCCAGCCCTTCACGAGCACGTTTCCCTGTGTCGATAATCTTTTTATGTTGGCTCCATTCCTCGTCTGCAGAAAGGATTGCCTCTCTAAAGAATGCCGGTGCGGTATCACCCATCTCGTATGGAATAGGAACAGCAACAAGGGCTGCATGCATACGCCTCTGTGGGGTGGCAGCATTCTCGTAGAAGATAACATCGCGGCCCTGGTCGTGGTAAAGGCGGGTGAGGGACTTCATGAAATTGCGGATTTCCTCCCACTCATCGTCGTTGCATTCTAGCAAATTGGTGTGGTGGTCGACGGGAACAATAACCGCCCCGCCCTCTGCACCGGTAAGCTCGGGTTCTGTTGGGAGCGTGAGGTAGACGCGGGTAGCCAAAGAGACCATGGGCGCGAGCGGTAGATCCAGAGGCGGCCTGCGGTCTTCGTGGTGGCACAGCGGGCACGACTCAAGGATCTTGTTTATCTTACTAAACTCGTTGATTGCGATGTTCTTCAGGTTCGCCTCAGATTTGTGTACGTGCTTTGCGAGCTTTTCGGCGTTCTCGTCGAGGTAGTCTAGGTCAGCAACGAACTTTCCGTCCTTGGCAATGCGCTCTGCCAGTCGCCGGCCCTCGCCACCTGCAACGCCTCGCGTTCGCCGCTCCTCGCGCACCATGTCCTCGATTGTCATGTCGTCGTTTGCCTGAACCAGGCCCCGCTCCTTGCCACGTCTAGTCTCGATTGCCTTCACTTCGCCTCGAATACCTGCTAGTAATCGGCTGTGAGAAGCATCCAGTACCACCGCCTGCTCAGTACTGTTAATGTTTGTTCCGGAAGAGAAGACTGCCATGGCGTCGTTGTACTCCTTTTCAAGCCGTCCTACATCAGGCACCTTTCGAAGCTTCGCCTTCATCAGTTGGGCCCTGAGACGGTTAAGCGTTGTCTGGTCCACAGGCACAACAGTCCGCTGTGTCAGAGTAGCTGCCGCTTCATCGTCGCCGTCGTCGTCGCTGCTCATCTCGCCAAAAGACTGGTTGGTGTTCTCTCCGCCAATTCGCTCCATTCTTTCCCGGTACATGTCTCCTGTAGGCTTTTCCTTGACGGCATACCCTTTCCCGTAGAGCCTCCGTCGTTCCATCTCAGAGCGTTCCTCTCGTGCCTCGTCAAATGCTTGCAGAGTTCCGAAACGCTCCGTAGCCACGTCCCCTACCGGCCGGTCACTCTGCTCTGCAATAGCGTAGACACCTTTGAGTTTTGTCAAACGCCATTGAGAGCCTTCGTCACCAAACGTGTATGTGGGCGCTGCCGGGGCATGCTGATTGAGTTCGTCGAGGGCCTTTCCGTCATTGAGGTGTTGGAGGGCGTCGCTGTTCAATTCTCGGTTCGAAATCTGGTGGCGGGAAGTTTCTTTCGAAGGGGGTGGTTTTTGTTTGTTTTGCCGGTGCACGTAGTCAATGCCGACACCTGATGGAGCAGTCATCCAAGAGTCTCTCGCGAGAGCTTTTCCGGGAGCGCTTGCGCTTTCGCTGTCCGCGACCTCGGGGTCCCGCCTGCTTCGGCCTATATTGTCGCCTTCGGCAGTGGCCATTCCACTGTCGGGATCATCTTCGCTTCTTGTGTGTCGTGTGCGTTTGCGACGATGGTCAGATCCGTCAAGCTCTGACTCCCTTTCGCGGGTGGAAGAGTGTCTGTGGCTGTCGTGCTTGTACCTTGAGTCATCTTCTTTGTTGTCTCCAATCTGTTCCCGATGACTTTCCCGATTTCTATTTCCATCGCTATCTCTATTGCGATCCCGCTCTCGGTGTCGGTCTCGGCCACTGGCTCGCTCGCGATCATGGCGGCTTTCGTGATGGCGGTGATGGCGATGTTTTCGCTCTTTCCGCTCGAGCTCCCGCCTCTCCTCTTTCTCTTGGGCTAGCTCTTTTTCAAATTCTGCGAGGCCGTCCATTTGAACCAACAGTGTCCTTAGGCGCTAAGATGTAGGTGGTTGGCTGTAAAGTGATGCTCGAGTTGCATGTTTCGGAATATGAAGATGGCAACAGGTTTAAGGTTTAAAACCAGGCAAACTAGTGTTCGATTATGTAAGTAGTGCTGATCGAATATGGCACCGTGTGATTAGTTTTAGCACTCTTGGTTTCACTAAAATGCACCGTCATACTGCACTGTATTTCCGGTTGTCGACTTGACTACGACAAGTATTTGTTTCTTCCTGCTCTTCAGACTACGCGCCACGGGACATCACAGTTTTCTACTCTTCGATTCATTTTCTTATTTTAGAGCGGTACAACAACAAAATAACGACCACCACGATGCCTCTCGATTCGTACCCAGAGTCGCGGCACCAGGACACCGATGACTGTCCCTTTTGCAACATTGCAGCCAGTTTCCCCCCCTTTGATCCTCTGCAGCCCCCGGCATCATCAGACCCATTGCTCAGTCCGCAGCGAACGTCCCCAAACACTGAGACTTTTATCGTGTTGTCAACCCCGTCTGTCATGGCATTTCTGGATATTGCACCGTTATCAGAGGGCCATCTCCTCTTGTGCCCAAGGATGCATCGCGAAAAGCTGACATCTCTCGACGACAACGAGGCAGGCGAGCTGGGGCGGTGGCTTCGAATGATATCACAAGCTCTCATGCACGCGGTGGGCATTGATGACTGGAATGTGGTGCAGAACAATGGAGCTGCCGCTGCACAAATTGTGCCGCACACTCACTTCCACATCATCCCCCGGCCCGATATACGGCGACAAGGGCGGTGGAGCGAGAAGTTTACCATGTTTGGTCGCGGGCAGAGAACAGATCTAGACGAGCAGGAGGGCGTGCGGCTTGCTGAAAAAGTACGGGCCAGTCTTGCCGCTGTGCTACGGGAGAGTAGGGCAGCTAAACCCACGGCAGGCAAGCTCTAGTGTCTTTGCAAAGTTTGATGGCGGTGTAGGGCTCGATTTATGGTCTAATTTTAATATTTTGAATGTCCAGTAATAGCAACGTCTCGGATGCCTGGGGATCCATCAACACCCACCAAAGCTGTCGCAATGCCTACTCGTCATCGCCAAAGAACATCTTCTGGGGAAGCCAGCTATCGCCACAGACCTTGAAGCGGCTCTGAATGGCAGAAATTTTGGCAAACTCCTCATCAGTCAGGCCAGGGCCGTCCAGGGCAAAGTTGGCCTCGATGCGCTCTTTGGTGACGGACTTGGGCAGCACACTGGTGTTGTTCTTGATGCCCCAGAGCAAAAGAATCTGCTGGGGCGTGCGGCCTCTTGCTTTGGCAATTGCCAAGATGGTGTCGTCAGAGTACAGCACAGAATCGGTGCTACCCAGGGGGGAATATCCGGAACAGTGAATGCCCTTTGCGGCGCAGTAACCGAGAAGCTTGGGCGATGGGTTCGCGGGATGCAGCTCGATCTGGTTGACGGCGGGGATGATCTTGCAGCTGGGGTCGGAGAGCAGCTTTTCGAAATTGGCGATGCCCATGTTGCTCACTCCAATGTTAAGGACCTTACCTGTGGCAGGCAGCTTCTGCATCTCACGCCAAGTGTCGATAAAGTCCCAACCCTCGAGGACTGTACTCTTATTGTCGGGGTCAATGCTGCAGGGCCAGTGCACAAGATACAGGTCGACATAGTCAGTGCCGAGATTCTTGAGGCTTGTATCAATGGCTTCAGGCACGCGTGTGTGCCAGTCGTTATCCAGCTTGGTGGTCAACCAGATGTCCTTGCGCGGGATGCCAGAGTCCTTGATAGCGGCGCCAACCTCCTTCTCGTTGCCATAGGCGAAGGCAGTGTCGATATGGCGGTAGCCGTGAGCAAGGGCCCACTTGACGGCGTTGTACACATCTTGCGGCTTCGACTGCCAGGTTCCCAAGCCGATGGCGGGTATGGCGTTGCCCGTATTCAAGACGAACTTCTTCCTTTAGAGGGGGATGTTAGAATAGACAGCCACATTACAGTCTCTTTCAGTCAGCACTCACGCGGTGTTTTGGACGGTGCTGTCTGCCATGGTTGCGGCGGTATAGTAAAAATCACGGGAACAGATGTGATATCCCTTGCGAAGTTGAAAGGATGAAAGGATGAGAGGATGAGGAAAATAACCTAAAATGCCGATTTTTAAGGACAATGTTATCAGTAAGATATTGTGGTCACGGCTTCAGGGTATGTATGAAGAGGAGAAACTAATTACCTAAGGATGTATATAATGTGATGTCCTAAGGACGGAAGCTTATCAGTTGCTTCATAGCGCCGAGGAACAGATGGAGCTGCCGTGGCAGTCGGCGACGGCTCAGCCCACATATTAAGACGGGCATAGACCGATCAAATAGGAAACTTTAGCGATGAGTGAAGTCTGAATTCTGAATTGATCTAAGCACTAGTTTGGCTCGTGGCCAAATGAAGATGTTGCAGATATGTACATGTATGTAATAGACCAAATATTCAAATACATTAAAACGCCCAAGATGCCGATAGACAATAGAGTTGAGCGTGACGAGGGGGAGGGGGGGTGAAAGACAAGGACCAGGGAAAAGGGGTATTTGGTTGCTGAAATCAAACAGAAGTAAAGGCATAAATCACACGAAGAGTAAGAAATGGTGGGTGACGCGAGTTGGCATGGTATGAGAGCTGAGGAGGAAAAGAAGAGGGCGTTTGCCGGGCGGAGGGAGAAAATGAGCCAGAAGCATGTGAGGCAAACATGCAATCCGACCGAAGACGTTGAAGCTTTCTCAAGATAGAAAAAAAAAGAGTACGGCGAGATCAAAATGGTGCCGAAACTCGGGCGGCATGTGCGATGAGTGCGGCTCACACCTCTGCTACGTGCAGAGGCCCAAGAAAATAATGATCTGGGCTAACGACGGGCTTGGTTGCCTTTTGGCGGCAACTGGGACTGGGCCTGCGACTGGTAGAGTTGAGCAGCCATCTCCAGCTCCTCAAGCGAGTCTCGTCCGCCATAGGCGTCCAGCATCGCCATCCGCTGCTGCTCCATACGAGATTCCTCGGCGGCCGCAGCCCCGTTTTGCGGCGTCATATTCTGGTACTGATAAGTGCCCACGGCATATGCGATGCAGGCGGCGGCGGCATAGGCGGGGAGTCTGTATGGTTGTGAGGGCCAGGTCAGTAGATATCTTGCAAGGGCTCGGAGTATAGACGGCGATTTACCTCCGAGCAATAGAGCTGCGCATGGCGGGCGAAGGAGCGTGGATGTAGGGCAGGATGTTGGGATGGATCTGGGCAGAAGTGGCCAGGCGACGGGGAGACGAGTAGTTGGGGTACGGCATGTTGGCAAGGCGGATATAGCGATCGGTTACACAGAGATGACCTGTGAAGGTGATGATATCGTGGAGCAAACCACGAGATGGTGACAGTGGAAAATGACAGTGGTAGATGCAGCGGTAACGGGTGCAGTCGGGCGAGAAAATAGTAGTTGTGAGGAGCTAGTTGGTGATGGCGTATCGACTAATATGTGTTTGAGTTTGAGGGCAGAACAGGGAAAAGAATAGCAGGCAGGATGCAAGAGACGGACACGACAGAGGGGTGGGTGTTGGGACGTCTTATATTATTGTGGCAGGCTTGTTTCTGGTGGTTTTGTGTTGTTGTATGATCTAATACGCAGCTACCCAGCGGCAGGATACATGCGGGAGAACTGGGCAGCGGCAGAGCACGGCAGGACGGGCACAGGTGGCCGAGACTCCTCGTATGGTGTCTGGGTGCTTGGGGCCCAGCCAAGTGGAGGAGACCCGAGGCAGTGCCGACGAGGGAGACTCACACTCCAGCGACGTAATCTAGTGCATTTTATCGGCCGCCTCTGGTGTGGACTGCTGGATTACCCCGGGAAGTGTGTACCAGGGTCCAGGCGTTGTATCCCGCATACAAAATCACATATGCGGTACATGTGCTGGTAGTCACGCCGTGTCTCCGCACGGGACGTCGCAGGAAGATTCGTGGGGTGATGGCCTTGGACACGTGATAGTGACTGGAGGACAGGCTGTTGCTGCGGGAAGTCGCGCTGTGGTGGCTCGATGTGTGGGGTGAATGACGAGGCGAATGGCGGGGAAGGCGCGCCAACAAGCTCTTTCCTCGGGTGATTTTCTGCGGCAAACCTGGCTGTTTGTGTGCATGTGATTGGCCCGGTCGGGTAAGAGGCCTTGTGGGCTGGTTCTCCTCCCACGGCACCCGATCTCGAGAAGATATCGGCTGTTGCGGGAAGGCTGATTAGAGATATACTTCCTCTTGTACTACCGTCCTGCCGTCTACTTTGAGGCAATAGCTTCTTGTTATGTCATTGTTCGGCTGCCGAGCTAAAATTTGTCTCTGGTGGGAATTTGTGTCTTACATTGAGGTTATTCGTGGCCGTTGAGAAAGTGTCGATTTGGCAGCCACGAGTCAGATCATGTGCTTAAATATTAAACAAAGGCAAGCAGTGTCCCTGGGATATACTAGGGATAGAAGCCTGACATGTAAGCACTGGTTTGGTTTTACGTGAGGGTACGAGATGCAAGATGGGTTCAATATTGACAACACAGTAGTTGTCCGCACTTTCTGAAATAAATAGGTAAAAAATAAAATTAGGAGAAACAATACATAATTTTAATCACAGTAAAACAAATCAAATCAATACATGTAAAGGACCAATCCAAAGACACCAGAGATAAAATCAAAAACGAACGCGGCAAAGTGATGCAGGCAAGATAAAAAGAACAAAAGACAGGAAGAGAAACTAAATATATCATATAAGAAACATTAATGACCAACGTTAATATTTAAAAGCACCCTTTTATGTAGGATCACAGGCATAGTAGCAACTAAAGAAGAGAAGAGAAGATAAGCGGATACGGAAACGATAGAATCAAAGAAAAAGAGGAAGACAACCGAAACGCCACAAAACCACATGCAGTTAGTATCCACGTCGGCGACCTTGCCGACATGTCACATGCCATGTTCACTAACACAGACACCCACAAGGCTGAGCTGTGTGACTACCTCGAGCCACCATGGCCATACAGATACTCGTCATTTCCCCGAGCAGTGCTGTACAAGTATCACATACATACCTTGCTTTAAGCAAGCATAGATCCCCAGGCTTCTTTCTCTTACCATCTGATAGACAACACTGCCAAGCGAGTGTGAGGATAAGCGGCCCGGTGCACAGAACACCGAGGGGCAGATGGATGCCCTACCAAACAAGACAATATGCTTATTCATTGTTCTCACATAGCTCCCATGTTTCTCCCCGACAGCCACGTGGTCTCATACCGCGACCCTTCCTCGATCCCATATCTAGACTGTGCATGCATATTTATCACTGACAACGATCTGCACCTATCGTCATTGTCGAACCAGCACCCCATGCTGTGCCTGGAATGTGAGCCAGCCCTTGCTCCCATGGTTCCCACCAATCTCCCGTAGACAATAGACAAACCAGCCACGGCGAATGCTCAGAAATGCTTCCTGCATTCCAGTCTCAGGCCAAGGCGGCTTGACAAGCTCTCTGCTTACTGCCGACCCGACCCTACAGCTTTTGCCAGTTTACCACACATAATCGAGGACGCATTGCGTGGTAGTATACTTTCTACAGCTGTATACATACATCTCACGGTTTTCCCATCAAGCATGCATCAGCCCCCCCCCGGAGGCTGCACCCTCGACAGACATCTTCAAGTATGTGATGTTTCGAGTAATTTGAGTCCCAATCTCCCAAATCACCCAAAATATCACTTAGTATCAAACTGAAATTTCTAGCCTGTAGCCATTACACGATATCAAGTAGTCAGGCATAAATGAGCTTCACCCGCCGTACAAGTCCAGCCAGAACCAGCTTTGCTCATCCACCTGCGACCCACATTCCGGATCGATATAGGGACACACATACAAACATAAGATATCTTACTTTCCTCCGCCTTCTCTCGCTGACATACCTAACCTCAAGCCCTGTAGGCTCAAGGGAGCGCGTGCCAGTAATGGTATGCCGCCAGACACAGGGCCGACTGGAATGTCCCGTCACAGAAAGGCTCACCCAGCCTCGCTTGTGCCCCCGTTGCCACACTCGAGGTTGTTCTACCCATATGTTTTACCTCGCACACGGCCTCTCAGCTATGTCCGAACGTTCTCTCGTAGCGTCGACACTGGCACATGGCATCCAGTATTCCAGACATCCCAACGTATGTGCACAGTGGAGACGAATCTTTCTAGTCACTTTTAAGAATGATTATCATCTTCAACCTCTTGGATAAAGCTGCTGCCCATAAGGTTGCTATATAAGTTGCGGTGTCCTTAAACAGGCTTGCTTGGTTTTTCTCTTCCACAAATTCAGCATACCCATATTCCATGAAACCTCAGAAGCCCTTCTGCACCCACAGACTTCCAGACTGTTGAGCCAAGTCTACGGCACTGATTTCAGCTTTCTCAGCTCCATCAATCTTTCTATCGGCCGTTAATATTGTTGTTTCGAGTCCTAGCTCACCAACCTCCCATATACACTTCGGCTTTGGCATCAACCTTGCGCAGGTCTAGACTTGCAACTAACCTCCCAGCTTACGACTCACCACATCTTCGAACATATCTCCCAAGGTTCACTTGTGCAGCATTCAAGTCCTTCTTCTAATATTTATTCACCCACTCCCACTCTTACTTTTCTTGTTGTTCCGCTTCCACAATCCTAATCAGTACACTGCAACACATCTTCCCGGATCGGACCCTCATATCAAATCGACCAATCCAATACTGATATCCTTCACCTCGTCAAAGCCATCTACAAGTTTGGACATACACGCAATATAATGGCCTCATTCTCTACACATACCACCTTAATGGTAGCTACGGTATCATTATTTATCACGGCAGTATTTGCAGGCTTCGATCCGTCCAGCTCGAGCAACGTTGCCATATACTGGGGGCAAAACTCGTACAGCACTGCAGCGGGTGCATCAAATGCCCAGCAACGCCTCTCGTACTACTGTTCAAGTAAGTAAAAAGGCACACAGTTCATAAGAGATGACACAGTTTACGTGATACTAACATCGATTCACAGATATCGACATAGATGTATGTATCCTGCCGAATCTAGACCTGAGTGGCATCTTCACGTCACAGTACTGCTGATTGGCACTAACAAGAAATTTGCAGATCATTCCCCTCGCTTTTCTCGATGAGATTAACACGCCGCTCGTCAATTTTGCCAACGCTGATGACAGCTGCACTGTATTCTCTGGTACAACTTTGCTAGAGTGCCCCCAGCTTGAGTAAGTACACAAAGAAGAGAACGGCCGGCAGACTTGATAATCTAGCTCCTGCTAACAGCCTCAACAGGGAAGACATTCAGACTTGCCAGTCCACATATGGCAAGACAATCATGCTTTCCATTGGCGGTGCCACGTACACTGAAGGTGGTTTTAGCTCGACTTCTGCAGCAAGTGTCGCTGCCGACACTATCTGGGCAATGTTCGGCCCTGAGCAATCAGACAGCTCCGTCAACCGCCCATTTGGAAAGGCTGTTGTTGACGGTTTTGATTTTGACTTTGAATCTGCCACCTCGAACATGGTATCGTTCGCCTCCGAGCTTCGGTCTAAAATGGATGCTGCTACTGCCGAGGGTGACAAGTCATATTATCTGTCGGCTGCACCCCAATGCCCCTACCCGGATGCGGCCGACAATGATATGCTTGCCGGCGAGGTGTCATTTGACTTTGTCATGGTTCAGTTTTATAACAACTACTGTGGTCTTCAGTCATATGCGTCCGGTTCGTCAACACAGTCAAGCTTCAATTTTGGCACCTGGGACGACTGGGCCAGGACGTCCAGCAAGAACCCCAATGTGCGCGTTTTCCTTGGCATTCCTGGAAGCTCAACTGCTGCTGGTTCTGGCTATGTCTCTGACAGCTCCCTGGCATCGATCATCACATACTCAAAGACATTCTCCAGCTTCGGCGGTGTCATGGCTTGGGATATGTCCCAAGTTTATGCCAACCCTGGCTTTCTAGAACTGATTACAGACAGTCTGCAGTCGGGAGCATCACCAAATACTACAGCTTCTACCTCGAGGACAAGTGAGCCGGCGACCAGCGGTTCTGTCTGGCCTACTTACACCACCTCGACCTTTGCTACTTACCGTACATCCCCACGAGAAGTATCTGCTACCTCATTGCTTCCTTACACTCCTGCACCTGCGCCACCGGCGGGCTCTACCTTTACCACCAAGACGACCAGCTCCAGACAGGTTCACAGTAGCTTAGCTCCAACCACTCTGTCTACTGCTACGAGAAGTGCAGTCCCCAGTGACTGGTCTGCGGCAAAGGGTACCGGCTCATGTGTTACACCTTCAGCAGCAACGGTGACGTCGTATGTGACTGTCGCAAAGTCGGCAAGCCTGTCTTCAAATTTTGGAGCCACAAAGGGAACTCTCAACAATTCACCTGCCCAGCCAACGACGGTGAGAGGGGAAACTACTGTCGCGCAATGGGGACAGTGTGGTGGTGTCGGCTACTCTGGTTCTACGCAGTGCGAATCGCCGTACATATGTGTAGCGAATAGCAAGTGGTGGGCGCAATGCCAATAACAGCTATAGCGGCTTGCCAACTATGTGCCTGTTTTTTTATACAACCGTTTTGCCTTTGTAATTTCGTTGGAGCCTTGTTTTTGCAGATGCCGGGATTCTACTGATATCTACTTTTCACCCTATTCACCATTCCTTTACCTGCCTCTCTGTGTTTTCCACATGTAAGTCATAGGTGTAATATAGTAAAGCATATATGTATTAATATACAAAATCTTCTTCCTGCCACTTAGACTGGTTCGGTAGCTTGTAGCATCTTTAGTAGAGCTTAGCATTCAAGAATATGGCAAACCCATGCGTCGCAAATGCAGATAGATGCCAACGTCACTACAACTTGGATATCAACTCCGTAAGAACAAAATAGAACACAGGATACAGGCCTCATATCTGTTGCTGCTCAACCTTGAAAAGCCAGCACCAAGACTTTCCGCAGGGTGCTGTACCTTTGGACCATTAGGTGCTCGCGTGATAAAGATCCAGATGAACCTATTCAGAAGCCTCATAAAAACCACGGGCAACTATAAACCGGATGCGCAATTTACCTCGTCCGTTGAAGACATAGCGAGCATCATCCCGCAGCACGTAATACCAGGCCACCGAGCAATTGGGACACGGTAGTACGGTGGCGGGCCGAGACCAAGTCTCGATTAGAATCAGGTGTAGATAATAACTTCAAGCGGCTTTCTGCTAGAACAAAACCACCACAGGCAATGCGCACAATCGTGACGGCAGGGTTGGCCATATCGAGAGCCAGGTGATGCTTTACGTAGCATGCCACGGCATATGAAAAGGGCATGGAATCTATATCAAGCCTGTTTGGTCTGCCAGGTTCCTCAAGCCCGGCTTGAGCTCTGGCCTTATGCTGTCGACCAACAGCAATAAAGCCACGCAAGTCCTCATTTGGTATGAAAATGTCGATTGTCTTGATACCGAGAGACGCTGAGTTGGGAGTGCTTGTGACTTCGGCAGCTGCGACAGGGGAAGCTGAAAGGTCAACTCCAACCTCAGTATCTTCCAGATGAGGAGGTCCTTTCGCCTTTGCGAGACAGAACGAAAGGGTCAAGACCGTGTCTTTTGCCAATTGCCCGGTGGTGGGGACACCAGTTTCTCGAGCCCAGAGTTCCCAGCTGCGGATGATGTCTATGCCTGAGAGACTTATCGGGTTGACACGACAGTCAAATGTGTCCGACAGGAAGTTGGTAATAATAGATTTTAGAGCCAAAGGCATCCTGAGCAGCAGAAGGGGAAGATGCATTGCTGGCCGGCCTGCGCCTAAGCTGTATTTGGTCGTATGCTCTACCGCCTCAGGCAATGGCAGCAAAAGACACAGGCACAGCGCATTCTCATACTGCAGTGATATTTGTAAAGCGGACTCAGAGGTGGCTATCACACCTTCAGTGGCAACCATGGCGATTGTGACGACCTCCAAACCCCCTGCTCCTCCCATTGTGTTGCTGTCGTTGTCGAGACCGACTTCAACACCACGCACAACATCGCCAACAAGTATGTCTCTTAATTGCTGTTCCAAACTAGTAAGACGGGCAGGCGATAGTCCGTCAGACCCCACAAATAGAGGCGACGCCTGGTGTAATGAAAACGTTGTGTTGAAGATGTCGCATGGGGGCGGCTGGTGCGATGGTGACGGCGCAGACATATCGCTGCCCTCAGATACAGGGCTAGCCGGCGCCTGCATTTTCGGGTTATCAAAATGTGCGTCTTGAGAGAGCCTCGATTGCCCTGATTGCTCTGTAGGTACTTGTTCACCGCCAACTTCGGTGAGTCGCAATATCTTGATGTTCATCTATTCCAACGCGTGTTGAGGCCAGACGCGTTCACACATGTGCCCCACACTATAGCACGTGCTTGGCTGAAGATAATATTGGAGTTAATATTGGAAGTCGTACATTACGTAATACTAGTATCATATATGTTGGAGGTAATACATATCACGAGGCCGTGACTCAAGCCCCGCCTCACGAGGAGCAGGGTAGTTCTGGCACGGATCATTCAAAAACGCAGATATATTGAAAGAAATTAAATTGGTTTATGCCATAGATCCATGTCCTTTAAAACACCTTGGAATTACAATATCAGACTGCCTGAACAAGATTACAACGCGGTGCCCGCGACCTTGTCGTCTGTCTTGCCGACACCCCAGCTCACGACTTCACTAGTCGCAACATTTTTTGTCTTTTGCTCCTTCTTCTCGGCCACAGCTTTACCCTTGCACTGCTCCAGGCCCATGCTCTTCAGGAATTCTATGGAACGGTTCAACTCGCTCTGGCGAGTGGCATCGCCCCAGTTGAGCTCATCAGCCATGATTTCGATGACACGGGGCAGAGCTTGACGAGCAGCATTAACATCCAAAAAAGCCAGGCGTGTTCGTCGAGCAATGAAATCTACAGCCGTGCATGCCGATTCGGCCCGCACACCGTACCGGACTTCAGCCTCCGTGATGGGCCATGAAGGCAGGATGCGGGCCACAGACGAAGATTTGGATGCTTCCAACACAGACCAAGCACGGTCTCCATAGTTGCTGGCCAAGTGCTGGGCGATATCTGCATCAATAGAGGGGTAGACCTCATTCAGTTGAGACGGTAGCTCTGGTGAGTATCCATGAGCACCAATGAGAGGGATATTCTTTGTCAAGCAAGCGCCTGTTGTGAAGGCAGAAACTTCGGCAGACGGAGCCTGGGCACCGCCAACATCTGATAGTGCAACGTGACGAGGAGTCAGCTTGAAAGCCTTGACAGCCTCATCAACAGCATCCTCGGACATCTGGCGGTAGGTCGTCCATTTGCCGCCGGCGCAAGTCAGAAGGCCAGAAGCGGAGACGGTGACAAGATGACTGCGAACGAGCGACTCGGTATTCTTGGATTTGGGGTTCTTGACGAGAGGGCGAATACCTGGTGGCTAAAGTTAGTACGGCACATACAGACAGAGACAAGAGAGGAGGTAGAGGGGTGGGATCACAACGTACCTGACCAGGTGGCGAGGATGTCGTCCTTTGAGAGGGCTGCAGAAGGCGAGACGAGCTTGCTAACCTCCTTAAGAATAAAGTCAACTTCGTCCGTCGTAGCAGCCGGTTCCTTCTCGATATTGCACGGGTTGTCGGTGGTACCCGCAAGAGTATGGCCCTCCCAAGGCAGCACAAAAACAACGCGGCCATCGGAAGTAGCAGCGTCTAGCAAGCCCATGCCATTAGGGCAGATGTTTCCAGGGAGAATGATGTGTGCACCAGAGGATGGTGCAACAATCGTGGGCCGGGACGGGTCATCCATGTGCTCAATGCTATCCGCAAATGGACCTGTAGCGTTGATGACGCCCTTGGCACGAACGACAAAGCCGGCATCGGGAGATGAGTCGCCGAGGACGTCACGCACGCGTGCGCCGCAGACCTTTCCTTGTGCATCCTTCTCCAGGTTTACGACCTCGACGTGGTTGACGACAGTGGCGCCATAGAGCATCGACGTCAGAGCCAATGAAACGTTGGTGCGAGCATCATTCTGTTGACCGTCATAGTACACCAGTCCACCTACTAGGTGATCGGGGCGCAGCAGGGGAAAGGCCTTTGTTGCCTTGGATTTACTGACCCAGTACGACGACTGGAGGCCTTGTGAACCGGCGAGCAGATCATAGGCTTTGGTACCGGCCCAGAAGTAGGGCATTTGCCACCAATGCTGCAGCGGAAGCATGATGGGGAGCTCACTTGACAGATGCGGCGCAATATTGAGGAACGTTTTACGCTCGTTCAAGGCCTCCATGACGAGTTCAAGTTGGCCGTAATCGAGGTTCATGACGGCCTTTTCCAAGTAGCGGACACCACCGTGCACAAGCTTTGTGCTCTTGGAGCTGGTACCCGCCGAGAAATCATCCCGCTCGACAACTGCGACCTTGAGGCCGCGAGTAGCCGCATCCAGCGCAATGCCTGTGCCCGTGGCACCACCGCCGATAATGAGGAGATCGTATTCGGTTGAGTTGTTGGAGCCGGTGGTACGAAGTTCGGCCAGCTGTTCTGTCCGTGACTTGATTGCTGGGAACGAAGGCGGTTGGATTATACCGGAGTTATCACGCTTGAGGGGAACGACGGGCATGATGAAAGCCTTGCGCTTCTGCGTCGCATAGACGATGCCACTTCCCGTAGCCACAGCAGCCAAAGCTGCTGCGGACAGCAGAAGTGGCCGCCGCGTGTTTGGGAGACGCCACGCCATAGCTATTATCTCGACGCGAGATGGGTGAAGCTATACCGAGCTATGCGAAGCTGCACAGAGTTGTGTCGAGAGGTACCGAGCTGTGTGAAGCTATGCCGATATGGTATTGTCGTCGACTCTTGACGATTTCTGTAGAGCAGGAAGCAATTTCTTGATGGGTGATATATTCCCTTGAAAGTGCTGTTTAATAAAGTCTTATTAAGGTTCGTGTCAAATATCTCCAACGAGTCAACATTGAATCAAAAATACCGAGCAGCACCTGGCGAGATAAAAAGAAAATTAAAGAACCATTGAAACGGAAAAACCGGATCACGAAGAGTCACGCAGTCGGAGAATTACATACACAGATACTAGCATGGCATGCTTGTATCGCCGTGTGCTACTCCGATATTGCACTGAATACTGCACATGGGCGAGGTCCAAATCGCACCAATTGGGGCATGTTGTCGATCTATTGGACCAGAGGCGGCTGAAGACCGCCTCGGTATGGAGGACGCGAGCTCAATGTACGCCATGTCATTTCCAAGTTTTCTACGGAGGCCAAGCAAAGCACAAGCAGGCACTCTAAATCACCTGGCATGCCGGGCAAGGCTTAGTCTGTATTGTGGACACAGCTCGGTCGTGAATGGCCGACACATGCGGCTCGGTAGTGAGACCACGAACTAGGATTTTCGGTGTTTCGGTTTTTTAGGCCCGCCTAGAGGATCTCGGATTGTTTCCCACGTATCTTGAGGGAGGGGGCAGGATACTAGAAGGGCCGAAAGGCTTGGCCTGCCGCTACAGAGTACAAACGCAAGTATAATAAAAGGCATGTAGTGCTACAGCGGCAGCCACTACTAATGGGCATGCCGTAATACCTCGCATGACTACATTTATCTCTCGGGTGCTCCATCAATATTCACAAGAGGGCGGTTGCAGCCGCATATGCCTCGGGTCGGTGGTGGTGCCAAACAGAGACGAGCTTATGCCTATATAGGCAGTCACATCCTGGAAGACAGGTCTCGTGTTACGAACAGCATTTTATGTTCTACGGAGTATACGCAACAATGCTTTCGACTTTTCTTTGTTCGTATTACTTCATGGCACCACAAAAAATGGGGGCGAAGAGCAGGCTCCCTTGAAAAAGGACAGCTGACAGCGCACCGCAAACTATGACCTGCCCTTGACTGTCGTACGGAAAGGCAGGATCACTGTCAGCCAAAGGGGAAAATATGTCATGCTTCCCATCTAACTTTAATAACGAAGTGGCTGCTAAAGCCCTGCCACTTCGCAGGGAGATAATTATGTAAACAAAAAAAAAAAGCAAAAGCATGGTATGATATACTTACACAGATACGCTCGGAGTACGATAAATACAAACGTGACGGTACCTAGCCAATTGCGGTATAGGCCTGTGGACATGGGTAAATGTTTGACCTTGGAATATGCTATCTATGGATAACATTTATCAAAGCAGAGCAAAATTATGGCACATTTAAACCAACCCGTTCACTGCCTTTTGAGGAAGGCCCTTGTAAGCATAAATGCCTACTAGGAAATGTGATGACAGTATGCCCCTATTAACATGCACACAATCAAGCTCTTAAGCACGACGTAGTCGACCGCAAAGGCGCAAAATAAAGAATAATGGTGTTGACATTATTGAAACTGGCGGGTATCTGGCGGGTATGTGTTGGGGCGACGAGAGGATAGGGGGGTGGCGATCAAGAACACATAGAATAAAATAGAAGAAGATAGGGCATGGAAATCTTGTCAGAACAAGCGCACATCTTTAGACAGCGGATCCGGCCATTGATGGCATTCGGGAGCAGCCCGCTTTGTACACACACGCAAAGTCCACTCCGATGTGGCCGTCAGCTCTGGTATGAAGTATCTGTGAATCATGTGCCAGCTTGGCGGTTCGCTCAGGAGGGCGTCCAACAGGCCCACTCTAAAGCCGATACTGCGAGCTTTTGATAGGTGTGTGCGATCCGGCTGAACTAGCAGCCGCCTACTAATACTCCGTACGTTGCAAAGGGATAATTACCCCTCTGCCCCTATATGATGGGCGAAATATAGAAAGTCATTCACTACGAACGAAGCGTCAAACTCTACGAGCATACATGCCAGCCACGAGATAAACACGCTGTAGATCAGCTTCATTCTCACGGCCAAGCCGGATGTGCATCTTTCTACACATCAAGAACATGGAGTGACCCTCTCGACTGTAACTTTTGAGCCTCGGGGCCAGAATCGCTGCTAACTTCGTATCTTGCCTGTATGTCATTAATTTGATAATTTGATTTTTTAGGAGACTGATACCCAGGCTCGAGAGGGCTTATTGCCACTCATTGCAGAAATAATGTATATGTAGTATGAACAAGTTTTTTCCAAGGCGACCAAAAAACAACAATGCAGACCTAGCCAAAGAAATTGTCACTCGCTGCAATAATAAAAAGTAATAAAACACGTCATCAGCTATTTACATTCATCCCACAGCTTGCGTGCCCGTCTTCGAAATCCCCCCCTTGGCCCCGCGCAGCTTGTAGATACAAGCTTTCCCCTTATGCTTTCGACTCGAAGGGAGAGCGGGATTTTCTCGGGTGCACCAAGCGCTGGAGGCCCAAAAAGGGGGTGTTGATGGGGCTGTTACCAGTGTAGATGAAAGTGTCGTAGAGAAACCCGCCGAACAGGCAGCCCAAGAAGGGCACAACCATTGGAATCTAGACAATTTTGTTAGCAATAAGAACATAGAGGTGCCACTACAATAAAGTGAAGACAAAAACATATGACGATGGAGAAGATATACACTTACCCAAAAGTAGTAGCCACCAAATGACCAGACCTCGGTGCCGTAACCAATCATGTAGCTAACCAGCCGAGGGCCGAAGTCACGAGCAAGGTTGATGGCATAGCCGGTTTCCCAACCAAAGCAGGCACCAATGCCGAAAATGAGGAAGAAGAGACACAGGGGTGTCAGGGGGCCGGGGTTGAGGTTGTCGCCATCGGTAAGAGCAAAGATGACCATCTGCAGGATAGTGCTGGCAATGAACTCAGAGAAGACCATACCGGTGCGGGTCATGAAGGAGGCAGGGTATGTGCAGAAGATACCTGCTGTTGCGTGGTCGCCGGTGACTGTGCGAATGTTGGGGCCACCCTCGAACATGTCAATGGCGGAGCGGTAGTTCCCGTACACAATGGCAGCACCCGTCATCGCACCTAGAATTTGTGCGGCGGCATAAATGGGGAACTTGCTCCAGGGGTGCCCGCGGTACACGCAGTTCGCGAGAGTCACGGCCGGGTTCAGGTGGCCGCCGGACTTTCCACTGACATAGACACCCAGCATGACACCGAGACTAGAAAAGACGAGCGTTAGCAAAGCAGTTGGATCTGTGTGTGTCTATAGAGACGGATGGATTGAGAAAACTTACCCCCAGCCCCAGGAGATGCTCTGGTAATCACCCTTAGCTCCATCACTCAAGACGACCTGCGCAACGACACCGTCGCCAAAGAGCAGCAGAATCATGGTACCGAAGTACTCAGAGAAGAAATCACGACAGTGATAACGGATCTTGCTCCAGAGGAGCGGCTGCTCCTCTGATGCATCCTCAGCCGCATACTCGTTAACGGCGTCTGTAGTACCCATTTCGTCTTTGCTGTCGTTGGCGATAGATGGGTTTTTGGTACGCACTTCAGTCACGGTGTCCTCTGAATGGGAAGCGGACATTTGTACGTGACAGAAATAGGAGTGAAAAGAAGAAGAAATGGGACAAGGTAGGGAGATGCCTGGGTTGGGAGGTAAAAAAAAAAAATGAAAACGTAAAGATGGACTTGAGAGACAGAAAGAGAAAGTCTGGAAAAGATTGTCGTGTCCCCACGGGGAACAGGCTGGCGATATATACTTGTACGTTTGCGAATAATTCCGGGGGGCCGGTATGCTGGGGAGCCAAATGCGGGTGGTAAGCGAGGAAGAGCAGGAGAAGGGGGGAGGATGAGCGAGAGGAGAAGGGAGGAGAAAATGGAGGCGAAAGTTTGGAGAAAATACGTGAGGTGCAACGTGGAACTGGTTGCAGGATCCGTGGCCCGCAGGAATGCACGGAAGCGGTGGAAACTATACTAAGTGCATTAAGAGTCTAAGACACTCCGAAAACTTGTGGGATCGGGGGAGTCGGACGACAAAGACTAGTGCGGGCGAGACAGCCGGGGGCAGAGGCTCTAAACACAGCCCTCTCTCGACCGAGCTGTCCTAGTCTCGCTGTCCTCGTGCCATCCCCTTTTCCCAGGGCCCGCAAAATACCGCCTTGGAGTAAGCCTCGGCCTCCAACCCCGAGTTCTCCATTCTCCAGGTACGGAGTACGGGGAATGGGGGAGCGGAGGATCGCGTGGGAGCCAGCTTCCAACATGGGAAGCACTTCCCCTCACGGAGCTAGTAACATCGATCTGACGGTTGAGCACGGCTGGGCAGCTATGTGAGCAATAGTGTGGAGGACGGATTATAAATTCAGGTTTGGCGTCACATTATCAAATGGAGAGGCTCTTTTTGGGGCGTTCTGCGGCGCTTAGAGGATGGTGGTGCATAACCCCGAATCACCCCGGGCTCGGTCTGGAGACCCCGAATTACCTGTCACCCCCTCCCCCCGTAGGCAACGTTAGTATGGGGTCGAGTCCCACGACCCCGGGACGCGTGACAGACGAAGAGACGAAGCCGTTCCTGCCCTCCACAAAGTGTGGAGTTCTCCACACTGCGGCGATGGAGAAACTGAGTCCATCTATCTTCTTCCCCAGAGCAGTTGAGGAGCAAAGGCGGGCACGGGCACAAGCTTGGGGCTGTGGCCGCCCAGCCGCCGTCCTACAAATACGCCAATCGTTGCAACCCCCTTTCGCCGGTCGGTCTGTACTTTTGTTTCTAGCTCGCCTTTGCGATAAAGATATTACACTGCCTGTTCCCCAGCTTTTCGTATATATTTTATAAATTCCTACTCACTCATCAGTCTTCTCGTCCCTTTTGTCAAGTCTTCAGTTGCCTTTTTTCGTTCATATATATAGTTGGAACCGCAGGTATTTCTGCTGCTATCTCCCTATACAGCCCTTACGTTGCTACGTTATTCCGTCACAATGTCTCTGAACGGCACACGCGAGACGGCCTTTGTTGGTGCCATCGACCAGGGCACTACAAGCTCCCGGTTTTTGATTTTCAACTCGGAAGGCAGCGTTGTGGCAACACACCAGATTGAGTTCTCCCAGATCTATCCTCACCCTGGGTAAGACAGCCATGTTTTCTCCTTATTTCATGCCTTAGGAGGACTTCTCCTTTGAAACTTTGGCGGCTTCGTTTGAGCTTTGCGTTTGCTCCGGGAAAAGACGCCCGAGACACGATTATAGTGCAGCGAATCACCACACATAGTAAACAGATGGCTGACCTGTGAAAACTACCATAGATGGCATGAGCATGACCCAGAGGAGCTCATCACCTCAGTTGAGACGTGCATTGATGGTGCCATCGAGCAGTTCGAGAAGCAGGGCCACTCCCGGAACCAAGTCAAGACCGTCGGCATCACTAACCAGCGCGAGACCACCGTGGTGTGGGATACCACCACTGGCAAGGCCCTGCACAATGCTATCGTCTGGACGGATACACGTGCGCAGGAACTGGTTCGGAAGCTCAAGGACCGCCTTGGCTCCAAAGAACTGATGTCGTTGTGCGGCCTGCCTCTCTCTACTTATCCGTCGGCCAGTAAGCTGCTGTGGCTGCTGGAGAACGTCGATGCCGTGAAGGATGCCTACGGGCGGGGTGTACTCGCATTCGGTACTGTTGACACCTGGCTTGCATTCAAGCTGAACGGAGGACTCTCGCGCAATGTTTACGTGACAGACCCGTCCAATGCCTCACGCACCATGTTCATGAACCTGGAGTCGCTTACGTACGACCACCACCTGCTCGACTGGTTCCGGGTCGACACAAGCAAAATCAAGCTTGCTGAGATCGTGCCCTCGTCGCACCCAACAGCATACGGCAAGCTTTTCTCTACGGTTCTGAAGGGCGTGTCAATCACGGGCTGCTTAGGCGACCAGTCTGCTGCCCTTGTTGGCCAAAAGGCTTTCTCGCCCGGCCTTGCCAAAAACACATACGGTACCGGCTGCTTCCTTCTGTACAATGTTGGGCCAAAGCCCGTCATCTCGACCCACGGTCTGCTCACAACTGTCGCATTCGACTTTGGCGAAGGGCGGCGCATGTACGCCCTTGAGGGCAGCATTGCTGTCGCGGGCTCCAGTGTCAAATTCTTGGTCGACAACTTTGGCTTTATGGAGTCGTCAGCCAAGCTGAGCGCCCTGGCTGAGACGGTGGAAGACAATGGTGGATGTACTTTCGTGACTGCTTTCAGTGGACTGTTTGCCCCATACTGGATGGACGACGCTCGCGGCACGATTTTCGGCATTACAGCCTATACTCAGCGCGGCCACATCGCCCGGGCTACTCTCGAGGCCACCTGCTTCCAAACGAAGGCCATCCTACTCGCGATGGAGAAAGACAGTGGCCAGGCACTGACCGAGTTGGCCGTGGATGGCGGCATGTGCAACGCTGATCTTATCATGCAGGTAAGTGTGAAGAGTGAGGATCCTGGAAAAGAGGCGAGAAAACCAACGAGAAGACCAAAAAGAAAGAAGAGGAGGGAGAAGTAAGAGATGAAGAATATAAAAAAGACTGCAACCAACGTAGGGTGGGATCTTAGAATCACTGACGGGCATAAGCTAACCAATATCTAAAATGCAGACCCAATCCGACATCATTGGCATCCCAGTCAACCGCCCAGCCATGCGCGAGACCACTGCCCTCGGCGCTGCCATTGCTGCAGGTCTAGCTGTTGGCGTATGGGACAACCTGAGCGATCTCGATGCCGTCAACACCGAGGGCCGCACAATCTTCAAGCCCCAGATTACGGCCAAGGAGGCTGATGCTCGGTTCGGAACGTGGGAAAAGGCTGTCCAGATGTGCAAGGGCTGGGCCAACTAATCACAAATGAAAAATAAGAAGAGAACAATAAGAAAATACCAACAAGGGATAGGTATGCAGACTATGATGTGTCTTCCCGTTTACGATGTCTCCAAGAGTTTGCCAATATGTTCGCGTTGTAGGTTTTCATTTTATATACTATATTTCACCATGCATGAGTGCTCCTGCGATTGTGAGCATGCTTCTGCAGCAGCCGAAACCTTGTCTTCCGACCACGTACTTTGAGACGCGCATCCTCGTGCTTCGCGCACCGAACACCGACATTACTGCTGGTGAGGGGAAAATTCAAGCTTGGTCACAGGATTAGTACAATGCGGAGTAGTCCTTTCATGGGCAGAAACTCCGTGGCCACTGATTACTCCGAACTCAGCATTATTTCCGTATCGTGCGCAGGTCTAATGCAACTCTGAGGTCTCCAATGACAGATATGAGATAGCAGGAAATACAGGATGCATTGCGTTAGATCATTGATCCTTCCACTGCTGGACGCCTTCCACTAAAACCTGTCAACAACGCAAAACCGACAGTCAACTTATCCAACTGACACAAGGCTGCACATGGTACGGGTAGGGAGGGCTTGCCCAATATTTTATGCCCGGCGCCTTGCACAAAGAAACATAACAAAAAAGATGGCAAGAATTACACAGGCAAGAAGCTAGTCTTACAAGCTCTCCCGGTGATGGCATGGCAAAGAGAGACCAGATCCCAAGGGGTGAGACTGATGAAGTGGGCAAACAAATGTAGGGGGGTATGGATAGTTGGGTAAGTTGCGTCAGAAGTGGCGGTCGCTATGCTTGGTATTGGAAGATAACCACATTCGCTTCATGTAGCACTCCTTTGTTGCGAAGGATACACATACATGGATATAGTCAATGTCTTCCGAAGTCCGTACGTCGTACGTCGTATATTATGGGCTATTTAGTATGGAAGCCGTATCTTACAAGACTAGACCCAAATGCACAATGTCCCTCACATGTGTAATATGCACACACCATCATCCTTCGAGAAAGACACTTCGTATCACCTGTGTCTCCCCGGGTGGGGACCGTGGCAAGCAAATGTGACGGCAGCCTTTATTTCCTGCCTAGTGGAAACGCCTCTTGGCCGAGTTGGCGCGTCGCCCATCTAGGCCGAGCGAGCCCGAGCATGAAAGGAATCAGAGGTGGAGACTACCCATATTTTGTTACCAGACAAGAAGAAAAACAGGTTCTTAGGAGCTGACATACATGACTCCGAGCACCGACGGGACCGACCAGACCGAGTGTTAGACACAGCCTTCTTGTCGAGGAGGCCCACACACTACACGCTAATAAGTCGCTGGCAAGGGAAAATCGGCCTGAAGAATGGGAGCAAAAAAAAAAAAGGTAAAATCGCAATAAGGGAGAAGTGAAGTGGAAGCACTAGTACTGAAGGTCAGAACACCAACATATTAAAAAGAAAGCGACTGTATCAGATGTGCATAGTAGACAAACGGAAGAGAAGCGGGTCTCGATGTGGAACTTCTTCGAGGGTATGGATACAGTCACGACATAGAAACCAAAAACGCCACCCAAGAGCATCGGAATAAGCACACTGGTTACACATAGGGCTCAAGGAAGGGCACCGTAGGAGGACGCCGCAACTACACACTACAGCATCACCTCATCGGGTTCAGCAAACGGAGCACACAACATATAGCCGTGTATACGGTTATTCGTTATACAAGTCTACGGCGGGCAGAGACGCCTTACATGCTCGCGACTGTGCTCAATGGCTGGAGACGACATCGAACTCACCCCGACCCACGAGGACGAGCTCATCCCGTCCAGCTCGGGGATCACGGCGCCGAAGAAGCGGATCCGCGAGATGGATGAGACGATGGACCAGGCAATGGACCAGGCAATGGACCAGGCAATTGAACAGGCCATGGACCACACAATGGCCCAGTCAATAGATCTCAAGATGGACCAAAAGATGGACCAGAAAACTTCGTATGACCACCCACATTCCTCGATGCGTTGCCTCTCTGGCCTGTTGCACTGGCCGCCGAAACTGACATTCGACACAATGCAGATGCGAATTGTGCAAGACACGCAAGGTCAAGTGCGACCGCGGTACGTATAGATATGACATGGCCCGATGAGATAACACGACAGTCGGGCAGGGTACTGGCATGACTCCGGTATGAGACATGCATGCGACTGGCACGAGGCTGGCATGATATGTTAAGCCCTGCCATGACTCCGATATATCTCTGCCCATCCCCCAGTCCTCTGCCTACTTCGCTTGGTATCCATCCCATGCGTCGATGCCTCAAATATCGATTTAGCATAAGACGCAGTCACTACTGACACACTCATAGCTGAGCCTGCCTGTTCTTGGTGTGCTCGCCACAATCGACCATGTGTCTACCTCAAACGACAACCGCCCGGTAGTCGTACCCGGATCAACGCCGAACTCGAAGCTAAGGTGAACCGTATCGATGAGTTGCTACGTTCATTAGGTCGCCGGGTCGAGGATCATATTGCCCACGACCATGCCGCAAGCCGTGGTGGCAGTGGAAGTGGCGGCTTCACCAGCACCCAATCTCCTTCCATCGCCAGCCAGGCGCTCTCATCGCCGACGAGTAACTTTCGCCCAGACACAGGAAGTGTTCTGGGAGGCTTCGGTAGCTCTTCGGATATCCATCGTCCTTCATCTACACTGCCACACGACGGCGATCAAACACCCCGGTCACAGTCTGCGAGCATGATATGGCAAAGCAACAATGACGCCGCTGTCGAAAGCAGTGGCCACCTCGGTGCTAGCAAGGGAAGCAACAACAACAACACCGGCGCCGGCAATAGTAACTCGAACACCACCAATGGAAAAGATGTCAACATAGGACGGCCCAACGAGGACTCCATTCTTGGCTATCAGAGGTATCCGTCTTTGCGGTCACTCAAAGCAGAACTCCCCCCCCACGACATGCTGTACACTCTTGTGGATTTATATTTTAAACACTGCAACACATGGTGCCCAATCCTGGACCGCAAAACTATATTCGGTACATTTTTCGGAGCAACCTCACTCGAGGAGCAAGATCGCGTTCTGCTTCACGCAATCGTCACTACAACCATGCGCTTTTCAAAGGATCCCCGTCTTACACCAGAGATGAGAGAATACTATCACTCTTCCTCGAAACAAGTCGTTCGTCTATATGCCATGGATCATGTCACCGTCCCGGCACTCCGCGCTCTCGTTATTGTCAGCCTCGATGAGTTCGGTACATCCAACGGACCTCGTGCGTGGAACATGCTCGCTATGGTAGCTCAGAACGTGAAGCAGCTAGGCCTCTGTGACGAAGTTAGCGTCTATTTATCTCCGTCAGCCCTAGATGCTCCACACGGGGCATCAATGAACCAACTCACAGCAACATTGCGGCCTGACTCGTGGATCGAGGATGAGGGCCGACGAAGGCTGTGCTGGGTCGTTTACTTACT
The DNA here is from genome assembly GCA_029298845.1 of Ophiostoma perfectum. Classification (NCBI taxonomy): domain Eukaryota; kingdom Fungi; phylum Ascomycota; class Sordariomycetes; order Ophiostomatales; family Ophiostomataceae; genus Ophiostoma; species Ophiostoma perfectum. The sequence goes on along the minus strand of JANSLV010000089.1, from coordinate 13,405 downwards.
TGATCGTTACGCCACTATAGGGGCTGCATCACCCCATTTCCTACTCGAAGACGACAAGATGCGACGATTCCTTCCTTGTTCCTATGATCTCTTCTCCAAAAATGTACCAGTGCAAACACGGTCATCAGTAGCCTGCCTGGCTGTAGGAGGCGTGGCTGCAACTGATACCTGCACGGCTGATGCCGGAGGCGGCTCAGGCATCGTCAATAAGGTCGAGCATATGGGGAGTTTCTCATATCACTGCGAGTTACTCCGAATCCTCAGCAGCATCCACGATTTCCTACGCACCCATGTGGACATTACATCGTCTGGTGATATGGCACGGTGGCGGAACACCTACCAGGCTTTGGATGCTACTCTCGATGGCTGGCTACGTGGCCTGCCAAGCGAATTCAGCAAAATTTCCGCTTTATGCCATTCGGATCCCGCCAGCCGTGTGTCCAACTGGTTCATGCTGCACAGCGCATATGTAACCGCCGTGGTGCGTCTTCATTCGGCTGTAGCATATCCAATCGCAAGGTCGACTCTGTTCATGCCCTCACAAGTTGCCATTCAGCGCTGCTTATCTGCTGTGCACAGTCTTGCCGACATTGCACGCGATCTACGTGAAGCTAACGGGCTCGATCTTCTCGGCCCTCCTTTCGCTTTTTCTCTGTGGGTTGCTGCTAGCTGCCTTCTTGTGCATGCATCCACAGCCGATGGGAGCACGATCGACAGCCGCATAGATGTGTTTATTGACACGCTGAGGTATGTGGGCCAACACTGGGAAGTTGCCAGCGACTATGCTGCTATTCTAGCACGGGTGGTACAGAGGGCCCGCCATGGCGAGACAACACTGGCCAGTATGCGAAGAAGTGCCTTCGACCTACAGGCTCTCACTTCAACCAAAAGACAGTCAGGCTCTGAGCCAATGTCCACACATGTGACATCTCTCTGCGAACTGGATAGCATCGATGTCTTTTCCTTTTTCATGTACCCAAGGATGCCCGAACCACATGTGACTCTGGGGAGCCATGGGGTTCATAACGGGCCGATGAATAATATCTGGTCGCCTCAGTTGTCTGGCCTGATCGGAGGGGTATATCGGACAGCAGCACATCCTGTCTCAAAACCTGACTGGGCAAGGCTTGGCACCCCCGACAGTGCATCCCTTCGCAGTGACGACACGAGAACAATATCAGACAAGGGACCGACAGATTTTTGGGGTGGACCACTCTACAACGGATTATAGGGGGAAGGGGGACGTATCAGTATGAAAATAGCGTGAAGGAGGCTTTTTTTTCTTCTTCTTGGGAACGGAAACATGCACTGGCTTGTATATGACAACACGGAGTATAGGTATGGACAGCGTGAATCTGTATAGTACCTGCATTTGCATGGGTATGATTATGAGAACAACTAGGAGTACGCTTCGATAGGAGTACTCATTATACTATGTGAAGACAACAAGTGAATGCATTTGAGTGACTTGAGTTGAACTCGTTAGAAGAATAACATCTAGCACATCATATTCGTTATATTTCTTTGGCAAACTAGTGTACATAATCAGCGCTATTAGTTTGGTCATGGCCAATTTCATCTTCGCTTTCGAGCAAATTTCGGTGTTATGTAATCAACACTCATTACTCAGCAAGAGTGTGTACCTAAGTTATCATATCTCGTATCTAATCGTTATCCATATATCTCCACAATAAAAATGCTTATCAGTCTCATCGTGTATTTTTTTTTGCAGTTCCTCATGTTCCATAGTCTGTACTCAACCAACACCAACCTCGCGAGCACCCCCGAAGACAACAATACTAGCTGCCTTTATTTCGCCTCGGTTGTCTACATTATTGCATTTGGAAATCAATCTTGTGCATACGAACTACCTACAACTATTACACCACATACGAGAAAGCAGCACAATGGCTAAGCGTCGTACCAAGAAGCGCACGCATGTCGCGCCAACAAACCCAAACCAGGCCAAAGTGCCTCTCAACACAGGCAACGGCTCTGCGCGCAATCCCAAGAGCATGGTCATTCGAATTGGAGCTGGCGAGGTTGGATCCAGCGTTAGTCAACTGGCCGCAGATGTTCGCAAAGTTATGGAACCTGGCACCGCCAGTCGTCTTAAGGAGAGAAGAGCCAATCGTCTGCGCGACTACGTGACCATGTGCGGTCCTCTGGGCGTCACCCAGCTTCTCTTGTTCTCCCGTTCCGAGTCTGGAAATGTCAACCTGCGAGTTGCCGCTGCTCCGCGTGGCCCTACCCTGCACTTCAGGGTTGAAAAGTACTCTCTCAGCAAAGACGTCCAACGTGCGCAGAGACACCCCAAAGGTGGTGGTAAGGAGTACATCACTCCTCCTCTGGTATGATTTTTTTAAACTCCCTTCCATGTCTCCCAACCTTTTTTGTGTTTTCATCTTCTTTCCACCCTTGGTTAATTCCGAAATTTTAATGGGGTGAGCAAATGGAAGCAAACGACGACTGACACTCTGTAGTTGGTCATGAACAGTTTCAACCTTGCAGCCGATTCCAATGCCAAAGTGCCCAAGCACCTCGAATCCCTCATAACCACCGTCTTCCAATCTCTTTTCCCGCCGATAAACCCCCAGGCTGCCCCCCTCAAGTCGATGCGGAGAGTTTTATTGCTCAATCGTGAGCAGTCAGAGGATGACCCAGACTCGTTTGTGCTCAATTTCCGCCATTATGCCATCACTACAAAAGCCACGGGTATGTCTAAAGCTCTCAAGAGGCTCAACGCCGCCGAGAAACTAGTGCACTCCAAAAAGGCGCGAAAAGGTGGCTTGCCCAACCTCGGCAAGTTACAGGATATTGCGGACTACATGGTCGGCGGCGAAGATGGCGAGGGATACGTGACAGATGGTGCAACAAGCGGCAGTGAAGCAGAGACAGATGCAGAGGTTGAAGTTCTGGATACTGCTGCTGGTAAAGTGCAGTCTCGCAAGGCCCGTACTGTCACGGCTGCATCAGAAGACCCAGACGACGAGCAAGAAGGAAATCCGGCCGAGGAAGCGGACAATGGTGTGGTAAAGCGCGCTGTGAAGCTTGTTGAGTTGGGCCCTCGGATGAAGCTCAGGCTTGTCAAGGTCGAAGAGGGGCTGTGCCAAGGCCAGGTCATGTGGCACGAGCACATTCACAAGTCCAAGCAGGAGATCCGTGAGCTTAAGGAAAGGTGGGAGCAGCGCCGGCGAGACAAGGAGGCGAGAACGAAGCAGCAAAAGGAGAATGTCGAGCGGAAGAAGAAAGCGAAAGCCGACTCGGGCAAGGCCCGGAAGACTGACGGCGTTCCGGAAGACGACGACGAAATGGACGTGGATGTGGATGCGTTCGACAGCGACGACTATGATGCGTATGATAGCGAGGGTCTTGCCGGTGATGTAGAGACCCAGCTGAACGAGAAGATGGATGAAGCGGGAGGATGGGAAGATGAGGAAGAGGATATTGTTCGTGGCTAGCTCGAACCTAGCGGGGAGTACAACATCACTCGGGCCAACTGGGAGATTTCGAGATTGCAATTGTTTATTTATCTTCATTATATATTTGTACTTACCTTACTCATACTAGACATCCACTTGCGTCTGGCTATTTTTGTCAATCATATACGCGTGTACAGTGATCATAAATGATGCACTTGTCACTGCCATATTGAACTGGAGTCATGCAAACGAAACTGGCTGTAATGTGGTAAGAAACAAAATGCACAAGCTATGGGCCACATTGTATGTGACACTCTGCATGTTGAGCACTTGAGCACATGAGCAAAGACACCGCAATCAGTATATCACACAAGATCTTTTCTATAAGCTGTCACTCGTTCAATACGGACCTTGGGGTATACGGGTCTCATGAACCCGAGGGTGGCACCGACAGAGGATGCCGAAGTCGTCAAACAGTACCACTATCGGCATCGCCAGCCGCCATGTGTACCGACTATTCGCCCTGTAAAATTCGACATGAGGAAAAGTACAGTATTTGAAACCAGCTCCGTGGCCTACATATACCATTGCCTACATATGGCATACTGACAACAAAACCTTAAATTATCGCTGTACCATTAAGGCCCAGATAATATTTAATTACCTAGATGTCTGAGGTCTCATTTCCCCTTCGTCTGTGAGTTTTTATAAAAGTAACAAGGGATCGCAAAGCTTGCAACGAGGTAAATGGAAGGGTTCTCAGTGCCGCCTGAGCCAATGCGCCGTAAAGGCACAACATAAAGCGAACGTATCCTACTCGCAGTCTGGCAATTGCCAGGCACCTTAACTGCCTTGTCAAAGATCATGAACACGTTTAGGAGGAGCAGAAATGCGTGTATACCCTGAGTATATCCCAGGGGGCAAACCCAACGAACGAGCGGAAGGGGGGCATCTACGGCCAGAGGCATCAAATAACATGTCCAGCAATAGCGCATGTCTAATGGCTGAAGAGTTGAAGGATTAAAGTTGGAGACTTCTAGAGCCTCGACCCGAAAGGGACCAAGGCCGTCCAGCGGTGGCCAGGCGTGATCGAGGCTATGTAGCCAGTTGTCCGCTAGACATCATGGCTGGATCTATGCCATTACCAAGGTGACTTTGATGCATGCCAATCGATCGCCAGGAAGACTTTCGTGGCCCGGCGCATCAATGGCCATCGAGGAAAGCTACACAGGATCATCTACGAGCACATCCGTGCACGCGGAATTGGTATTCGCCTAGACCACGGAGTCACAGACTAGCTGGTGTTGTTGTTAATGGCCAAAAACCTCACTGTCGACGCAGCCATTTCAGCCGAAGACGTCCGATGACAAGCCCAAGTTATCCAGCACTAAGTTTAACTGAGTGTTTACCCACATTGATGACGGCAACATCGAGGAGAGTTGGCGATTCCCGGTTAGGGTGGAAGAAGAGGTGCCCTATCTCGACAGTTGGGCACCTCTTCTTCTTGAAATTGTCAAGGCAACGATACGATATGGCTGGTTACGTTGATTTCAAGCCACAGGGACGACTACCCGTGAGAGTTAGCACTGCTCCAACTAGAATAAAGTATGGAACAAAGTCTAGAAGCACCCCAAGCTCATCCATCTCGTTCGAGAGGTTACATTATTTTGACGCACAGAAGGATGCTTATGAAAAGTATGACCAGGTCGCACCAGACCTCTAGCTAGCCACGCCCAATAAGAAGGACATTCATCCAAAGGTAAGAAGCTTTGCGTTGGACTATTTGTTTGTATGTATATGGATTATTGTGCAGGGGCTAAAAATGTAAACGAATGGACTAAAACAGTCGTGAGCATGATAAGTAATCAGATTGCGATAAGAACCTTCTCGTAAAATATTTTGATGACGCGGGGCCAACCAATTTAGGTATTGGGGCCTTCTGTTCGAGCCTTCCTAGCTAGCGAAATCTGAGCCTTGCCATCTAATCCGGAACCAGCACGACAACCAAAACCAGCTGTTTACTTACTCCGGTTCATTGTCTTTATATCTCTTGACAGGCTACATCTTGACTACTTTCGAGACCGAACTCTAAGATGGCGGCCGAAGCTCCCCCACAGAAGCCGACCGCGGTCGTGTGTGTCGGCATGGCAGGTAAGTTGAAAGACGACGGCTGGCCCTTTCTCCTCCTCTTCTAACTGGTTTTCTCCTCTCTTTTCTCCTCGCTCTCTGCAGGCTCTGGAAAAACAACCTTTATGCAACGCATTAATGCCCATCTACACGGCCAAAAGGAACCGCCCTATGTCATCAACCTCGACCCGGCTGTCCTCAATGTACCATTTGACAGCAACATCGACATCAGAGATAGCGTCAACTACAAGGAAGTCATGAAGCAGTACAATTTGGGCCCCAATGGTGGTATTTTGACAGCCCTCAACTTGTTCTCGACCAAGGTCGACCAAATCCTGAATCTCTTGGAGAAACGCACCTCGCCCGACCCCTCACAGCCAGACAAACCGCCGGTGAAGCATATACTGGTCGATACACCAGGCCAAATCGAGGCCTTCGTCTGGTCAGCATCGGGAACCATTCTTCTCGAGTCCTTGGCCTCTTCTTTCCCCACTGTGATTGCGTACGTCATCGACACGCCGCGGACTGCGAGCACCAGCACATTTATGAGCAACATGCTGTACGCGTGCAGTATTCTCTACAAGACAAAGTTGCCCATGATTCTTGTCTTCAACAAGACAGATATCAAGGATGCAAGCTTTGCAAAGGAGTGGATGACAGACTTTGACGCGTTTCAAGCCGCCCTGCGCGAAGACGAGGAAAGAAATGCCTTTGGTGGCAACGAGGGCGGTGACAGCATGGGGGGTAGCGGATACATGGGTAGCCTGCTCAACAGTATGAGCATGATGCTCGATGAGTTCTATGCCCATTTGAGTGTTGTTGGCGTCAGTTCAATGACCGGTCAGGGCATTGACGAGTTCTTTGCCGCTGTTCAGGAGAAGGCCGAAGAGTTCAACCGCGACTACCAGCCAGAGCTGGAAAAAAGAAGACGAGACAGGGACGAGGAAAAGAAGGCTTCAAGACAACGCGAGCTGGATAAGATGATGAAGGGTCTTAATGTTGCAGCAGGCGATGATGGGGCCGCCAGGGATAAAGGTGACCTGCAAAGCCAGGGTGGTGTCGACGAGGACAACGACGAGGACATTGATGACGAGGACATCAGCGATGTTGCAGATGACAACGACGACGACAACGATCCCGATGAGGAGTATGACCGTGAAGGGCTGCAGTCGCGCTACGAGGCAGCACTCCTGGATCAGAAGGACCGAGTAACGGATAGTGCGAGTTTCGCTAAATACCTGCACTCACAACGGTGACAAGGCTCGTACAGGTCAAGAGGGAACGATACGATATAATATCAATTATTCTGTTTGCACAAGTGAGAAATATTGTAATGATAAGTGTTTGATATACGCCCATGCATATGTCTGTGAGGGGCTTTGCGGCGTAAGTAGCTGTCTTTTGTGAACCCGTCCAACTCCTTGCTCCAGAATGTAAAGTAATATTCTGTGATACTGAAATGCAAATGCAAAAATGCAAAAATGCAAAAAGAAACCCTATAAAAGAAAGAGACCACAGCCAGCGGAGCGGCAAACGCATTTCCATTGCCTGTTAGGCATTGCACGGTAGCCGTTATGGCTGCAATCTTTACATCACCTTGGGGCAGGACAATCCTACCGCTGTCTCTTCCCCGTCCCACATTTGGTTGGCTCTGATGTTCGAGGTCTCTGTCGGTCAGGGAACCTGGACTCGATGAGTCAAGCCAAGCGAGGCAACAATGCGTGAATGGCTGTTTTCTCTATCTGGCCTCGAACTGCACCATTCTACAATGAATATGATGTCAGCATACCCATACTCCGTGCTCCGTCCGTGCATTCATGTTCACTGCCCGGCTCACGACCTTGGACCACATAGTAGGCCTCGAACGTTAGGATACCACGTACCTCTTCGTACGCTGCTTGTACAGCACCCGACCGCCACATTCCTTGCAGCGGATGGGGTCTGTCCTGCGTAGTGTGTTCTTGATGCCACAGTCGGCACATAGATAGCTCATCTGGGCACCCTCAGCACCGGACTCGTAAGCCTTGGGTGCTGAGTACCCGGCGGTCTGGCCGGTCGCCGTGGGGACGACATACTGCTCGCGGGACGCCATGGTAGATACGCTCTGTATTTGCGGTATGGTTTGAGTTGATTGCTTTCTTAAAGCTGTTCGTTTCCTTGAGCTTGGTTGTTGCGCGCTGGTAGTTATCGGTTTGGCTGAACTTGGTGTGAACGTTTTCGAAAACGAGGCAGCCATAAGAAATCAAACCTTTAAGTGGGTCATATACATGTGTTTATGTAATCGTTGTGGATGGAGTAAGTTGGACCAGAAAGTGGTTCAAGCTGTTTTGATTGGCTACAAAGCTTAGGAGCGCCTAACCAAATCCGCTCTACGCTTCACTAGCAAATATGCTTAGTAAGATGGTAACCATACGTCAAGCACGCTGACTCATAAATGATTCATCTTTTCGACATCTCAGCAATATACTTTTCCAGTCTGAAGGAGCCAACTCGCCACGGTTTCCAAACATTTGATATGTGCTTAGTACAAATAAAGTTAACAGAGGCCATAGCTAAATTAATACTGACTTGTTAGGACACTAAATCGGATCTCATAAAACTTCGATATAATTTTTAAGATCACTAATATTTCCAACGTTACGACCACAATGCTATCATCATACGGAAGTAAACTAGTAATCTTACAAGTCGTTTTGATATCTGCGGAATACCACGGTTTCCAGTTTATCGGATTTTATCGGGGAACCAAAAATCACCGTTATTAACAGCGAATGTCGGCGTTATTATTATTATTACGCCTATAGACCGTATATACAGTATGAGGTGCTACTATGTTGAATGTCGGCGTTATTTTAAATTGTTATTTAGAACATGGTAGATTCAAGAACAGAAGAAGAAGCGCCTAAGAGGCAGAGGCGTATAAAGTTTTCCCGGTATCACTTGTATTACCGGGCTTTCATCACCGGACTGACATAGATGCACCTCAAATTGTAATTACATTTATAAGAGTATTTTTCAAATTCAAACTCAAATATCGTACAGTCAATTGAAACTAGTAATGCTTTTGCATTCACATAGTGAAAGTGCCCTTTTGCCACCTTTTCAGTATTCGTTAATTAAGCGTCATATTTTATTTTCATCAACTTGATGCTGGAGTACCGATAACAAGTACTGGTGAAGAAATTATTTTTCATCAGAATTTGCATTCTTATATTGGTCGTGATGATATTTAAATTTTCAAGTTTCAAGAATAACTATTTTCTTTTTGTTAACGAAATAAAAAAACATTGTTTTAAATCTTAAACAGTTGAGAGCTATTGTAGTATATTATTATATACTACTTATGTAGGTTTCTGGTCATGTCCACCCTTAGCTTACTATGAAATCGACTTGGTAAACTGAATTCAAACTTTAGAGGTTGTATATAAAAGCAGCAAAAATAAATCTATACTATTTACATTAATTATACTTAATTGAGAATTTGAAGGTCGTACTAAACAAATAGAAAATCAATATAGTATTCTAAATTAAATTAAATACTAATTAAATTGGTTTTCCATTAATTATTAACTAGTTAAATTTCCCTTCGACACCATTAATTAATTATTTCCCCAGCCCTGCAATGAATCAATAAATAAACTGCATGTATTTCTTTAGCCGACATCGGCCCAGTTACTGAGCGCTTTTATCAGGATTTTGTCCGCTTTCTCTCTTTTGACATATATGCACGGTTAATAAGCAGAAATTTGATTTTTGTCTCTTATTGACTATAATACACATAACACTGACTTGTAGAGCTGATTTCTCAATTGATTACTGAATTTCGATACAATATAGTTATTTTGATTATCGATTTCATAAAGTAATTCGATCCATAAAATAAGGGTTCTACGATTGATTCGCTAACCGAATTACGTCATATGGTAGATGATTTCAGTTTGCGTGGGTGCGTTTGAGCCAACACAGGGCTTATTATTGAGTATGATTTAAGTCTAATGTATTTTCTTTTATTTTCTGGTAGTTTATTATTTGACAATAATATATATGGTTTCACTAGTTGTATTACTTACAGCAGGGCAACTAACAGATGAAATTTTTATTTCCATTTTCATTTACGCTAATTATTTTCAGAAAAATCATGTAAATGACGCGAAATCATATATAATAAAAAAGCAAACGTAGTTTATATACATATCAATCACAAGGTTAAGAAATTAATTAACTATTAATTAAATAATTTTTCCTTCGACACCATTAAACGACTGTTTTCCCAACCCAGACTATATATAATAAATTGATTCTCGAAAAGCCATTCTCTTCACAGTGGCTGCCGCTAGATTATATTATGGATTCAGCGTTTTATAATATTTTATTTACTTTACGAGACGAATAACGCGAGAGTAGTCGTGAAGTATAATATTATTAATATTAATCGACACGCTAAATTATTAAATAAAGAAAAGAAAAATACATCTCTTACGGTATTGTCGCGTATATAAAGTACTAGGCTTAAGGAAAAAAACTGATTAATAACTAATTTATTTGCTTTAATAGTTTATTATAAAGAAAGTGAAAAAAGATTTTGTCACGAAGTCGCACGTATCTCGCTGCGACAACGCAAATCCATCAATTCGACATTAAAATCGGAATCGCAACACTCGACTACATGGCCTACGGCCGTGGTGGACGCGCGCCGCCCCTGCGCGGTCGCGGAGGCGGCTTCGCTATATCGTAACGACGCGACCGAGCGACTCCGTTATAAACTATATATATTAATAATAATACTTTTATCGAAGCTACGCGCGATAAATAGTAAATAGATTTAATTCGAAACTTTATTACCCGTTTGTTTTATAACCGAACGTTAGATGCGATATTTATCGACGAATTATTAAAGGAGGTGCGCCGCCGTATTAACGACGTTGCGAGACATCGGCTTTTTACGGAAGAGCTCGTGATAGTCGTTTAACGCTTTATCCCGATACTTTTTTAATTAATTTAATAAAATATACCCCCCTTTATTTACGTTTAAATAACCGCCTCGAGTACGCGCGTAATGCCGGTTAAAAAAAAAGACCGCTTTAAAGTTATTATTAATTACCGTAACGTACCCGACGCGATTAAGTAATGTTAATATAAAGAGATAGTTTAAGTAATTATTACGGTAATTAATAATTAAAATAACGTCGCGGGGGTGCGTAAGCTTTTTAACGGCGACGTCGTAATATATTTCCGATACTTAATTAATTAATACTTTTAATTAAGCCGTTAAGTTTAAAAGGCATTCGGTTAAAACGCATTTATTTATTAAAAATCATACTTTATTATTATAAAGAGAATCGATAATTACCTTTTTAACGAGGACGCAACGACTAAGGAGCGGGCTTTTAAGCCTTATATCCCGTCCTTTATTAATATTAACGTAATTAAATCCCGTAACATTATAATTAATTAAATAATAATTAAAATAAATAACGTCGCCGATACGAATAAGTTATACCGGTTAAAACTTAATTAAAATATAATAATATTTAATTACGAGCTTTATAGCGTCGATTCGAGAATTACGAAGTGCTATAAATACTAAATATACGGACATATAATTAAGTACTATACGAAGGCTACGCGGTGTAGTAGTTACGCGGCCGAAAAACATACGAATAAAGACTATAAATACTAAAAAAACTTAAAACGACATAAATACCTTAATTATAACGGTAACCACTAAATATAAAATTAAATATACTTAATAGCGCGAGCCGTACGCGAGAAAATAACGGTAACGTATCGGCACCGCCCGCTCTACTTTAAATAAAACTTAAAAATAATTAATTAAACTACCTTTACCGCCGAATAATATACGCCTTTTAACCCGTTAAAACGACGGATTATCGCCGCCTTTACGAAAAAACCGGGTAAACTACGTAACATCTTTATATTAAAAAATAATCACACTATTAATAAATATACTTTAAATATTATAAATACTTAATTATTCGAAGTAATAACGTCGACGTAACTTTTATAACCTACCTTTACGGCGGGGTTTTAAAGCATTATAAACTTATAACCTTTTACCTCCATCGTCTCCTTTTTAAACGTTATTATAAACTCTTAAGCTATCGAGATTATAATAATACCCGACTTAACCTAAACAAAGTCTATTATAATATCATAACTTTTCGAGACCGCGGCGACGCCGTAATTATTTTAATTAGATTATAATATATTATATACGTCTTTACCGGTTAGCCCGGCCATTATCGTAGCTATACGCTTTAATACTCCGTTATATTAAATATTATATAATAGAATATTTAAAAAAGTAAAGATAATATAACGATAACGTTAAATAACCGTTACAACGCCGACGTTATAATTATTTAAAAACCGGGTCGCGGTAACTTTAAATAACCATGGAATAGTAGTAGCTCGAGATATTATATAATTTATTATAACGGTAACGCCGCGATTTATTTATATAAACGATAAGACGTCGTAACGTAAACGTAAAACGGAGGCTTTAATTAGTGTTAAGTCTTATTTAAAATTAATAACCGTATTACGATAATTTAATTTATTTACTTACTCGATTTTAATTTACCCGAGTAGTATAGCCTTATTATAAAGGTCGTTACGACGTAGTAACGTTAATATAATAATATCGTCTTTAGAGACTTTAACTTATATTACTTTTTATAAGACCGCTATAGCCGATTATTACCCCGAGTGGTTATTTTTATCGATTTCGTTACGTTTTACTAGCTTATATTTATTATATTAAGAGGATTATTAATTAAATAACGTTACGATTATAAAGACTTTACGATCGACCTTTATTAATACTCGTATAAAGCCCGCGTCGAGTACGTTTAAATATTAAACTAAGAAGGATTTAACTATAACGTTATTTAATACCGTATTAATTAATTACGCCCCACGTTAATTACCCCTTTAAGCTAGAATTAACGTACTTTAAACTACGATAAAGTAATTAACCTCGTTAAGGCGACGCCGCGGCTTCGCCGTAACTCCGTTTTATAACCGTATACCGTAAATAATTACGTTAATTAATTTACCGGGTTTATTACAATTATTATAAACGCCACGGCTAAAAGGAAAAAGGCCGTTAAAAGAAACACGGTATTATAATGGAATATTAACGTCGTTACGGCGTCGAAAAGTTATCGAAACGTACACACTTATTAAAAACGTATAAAGTTTATTTATAATTAATCGATATACACCGTAATTAAAAACTATAAAAAAAGACGATTTAAAACGTAAAAACGGAATTATAGCGTAGTATCGTCGTAAAGACGTCGACGAACGATTAATTATTATAAAAATTAAAGAAATAAGTAAGGATTAAAAGCTTCCGGCTATTAAACGACGTTAGGCTCCCGGACTTACGATTAAGTAGCGGCTTTTTAACGGTTAGTTTTTATTAAGGAAAAATAATTATTTTAACCTAGAAATTCTTCTTTTCCCTTTTTACCGACTTATCCGATATTTTTAAAGTTTAATTAAGAGGTAATAAAGTCGTTATAAATACGATAATTATACTTAACGACGTCGTAAAGACACTAGCTTTATTATTATTATAAAAAGCACCGGGTAACGATTACTTCCCCGTAAGGTTTTTAAAAGCTTTAAGCGACCCCTTTTTACTTATACTTTAAGACTTAACTTAAGTAAATATCGACCTCGTATATTACCCGTAAGAATTCCGTAAAGCCTTCGTTATCGTGCTCCCGAAACCGGGTAAGTTAATTTAATAAAAGACTAAAGCCGAAGTATACCGCTTTATTTTTTTTTTAAAAATAATCGGTAAAACGATTAAGACGTTAATAAAC
>JANSLV010000088.1:0-108600 GCA_029298845.1 Ophiostoma perfectum | reverse complement strand
GGGGGGGGGGGGGGTGGGGGTGGGGGGGGGGGGGGGGTGGGGGGGGTGGGGGGGGGTGGGAGGGGGGGGGGGGGGGGGGGGTGGGGTGGGGGGGGGGGGGGGGTGGGGTGGGGGGGGGGGGTGGGGGGGGGGGGGGGGGGGGGGGGGGGGGGGGGGTGCGTGTGACATCGATGTATTTGGTATAAACTGTAGCTTACATGGCCAGTTCATATATCCGTGTTATCATTTGAAAGTAAGTCCACTCGCCTAATGCCTTGTAGCCGCTTTAAAGGTGTGCATATGACGGAGAACATGATGCAACAAAACAAGGCATCGCAGTTTGAGAGAGTTAGTCGTTGAAGTGGAACTGGGGGGGGGGGGGGGCAAGCCCCGGTGGTTCGAACCAAATAGAGTAAATAGAGTGTAGGGAGTGCTGCGGACTTAAGATACAACCCGTTGGCACATAGAATGGAAATGCAGTGCCAATGCACATGTACATGGCCCAGCATGTGGACCAAGTACAAGCGGTTGGAAGCACGGTTAGTGCAGCCTGGCGCCCTGGATATGTGATGGGACCGGGTCCATACCGGCCCTCTTTGCCACCCAAGAAAGAACTGAAGTATCTTGCAAGGATGAGTGAATGGAAATGCAGTAAAACAAAACCTTAAAGCGCAGTATGGGACATCGAGGACAAGAAAGTGACCGAAAGCCAAAGCAGAATTTAATTTAATTCTATTAAAAATATGCAAAGGGGAACTGAACTGGACAGTCACCCCTTGGAGCGCCCGCGTGTATTTCCTGACCTGGAAGTAATGTTGGGACTAACACTCTCCCCACAAGGACGAACCGCGAAGCTGTTTCTAGAAGTCCCTCGTTATGTAATTATTGATCTCCGGGAAGTGAGTTTTACCTAGCTGAGTCTAGCTTGCTCGGATCGAGTCGAGGCCGCTGATGGGGTGCAGCTAGTTGACGGCTCGGCTTGTGCTGGATACTTGTTTTTGTGAGCCTAGTTGACCAGCCCACAGGCAAAACTCGGCACGAAGAGTTGCATATTGCCGTACATACTACTTGCACGTCAGTAGAGCCGACGAGCTAGCAGCTCAACGGGTTGGCAGTGCTTGTCGTCCGTATCTTACATGTTCTGCCCCGGCTGCACTTCCCCTGGTGGCATGATCCGACCCTGGGGTGTAGCAAGTGTTGGTCTAGTTTCTTACAGAAGTACTGCAGGCGTATAGTGCGGTGAGACAGGGAGACAGGGCAGTTTGCAAGCGTAGTAGCTGGCACGCTGGGCTGGCCAGGCCGGCCAGGTCCACTGATGCTAGACAGCCCAAGGCGTCCTTTGCTCAGTAAATTAAACGATAGTTTGACGCGTGAGGAAAGTCCTCAGTGCTGCTGCTAGCGGGGCCGTTGAGCGTGGCTGTTGATACGTTGACGATGCTGTTGGGGGTTTAAAGGTGTGGGTGGGTGTGGCAGCTGAAAGGGTGCACAGGCTGCCCTCCGCTTTTTTGCTATTCTGTCGTACAGTAGAAACGCCGTCGAGCGTTCTAGACCCAAGCAGCTTTTTGAACAGGGCCCAGGCCTTGTCTATTGTTGAGCATATGAGCGGCGACTTGTCTGTTCTCCAGGAGGGCCAAAGTAGTATTGAGTGTAGGCATGATATAAGCATAGACAGCTTGTTATAGTATGCATAGTAGCAGTCGCGACACCTCGTATGATGTATCTTATCTTATGATTATCTTATTTCTAGTGTGAGCAGCACGTTTGAGATGAACACAACGCAAGTGCCGTACTTTGACAGTAGGGGTGTTATAGTAGACAATCTCTACGTATGCAATATAGAGCGCCATGGGCAGGATAGTAAGATAGAAAGACAGGTGCTGTATAAAATATCTTTGCTGTGGCTATGGACTTAAGATAAGATACTACTTGCCCTTGAGAGTATCGAGAAACCGTCAGATACGTAGCGTCACTGTGCTACGTGGCGAACACAAGATATCTTATGCTACATGCTAGATTCTAACGTGCAGAAGCCGTATCTGAGAAGTGGCTATTATGTAAGATAGATTCGACGGGCCAGACGTAGTTGGCTTGCTGAGTGTCTCGATGCTGTGTAACAAGCTGCACAGTGAGCACATCGGTACGGCATCGCGCTGAGAGCAAGAGACCAGTGTAGGTAACCTGGCATACGCAGATACCAGCCAATCGTGTCCACACAACACTGACACAGACAACACGAAAGCCATCCTCGATGCTAATGTGTGCATGCGGCACCCTATATTTGCCCATCCATAGCCATGTTCGGAGCACCCGCTCCTCGACTAAAGCTCTAGAGCATACGACTCCGGCCTTTCCCACTGGTGCATATAATGTATCTTCCAACGTAGACGAGGCAGAACAGCAAGATGGGCCAAACATGCGACATGGCAGGGGTTCTCTGTAAGACCACATATTCTTGTTTGGCCAGGCCCATCCACCTAGCGCCTCTGTCTCTGCGGCGGTCTCTGCTAGCCCCAGACCACTCTCATGTGTGCGAGACTCACGCGAACTGATGAATACGAGTCGCTGGAGCCAGGTCCGATCACTTTGCCATCTTGGGACCATCAGGACTGTCTATTTGCCATCGGGCTGCACCCTGCATGGAACTTGCAAGTTGATCTGCATTAGTGCTGAAAGTCTCGGGTGGCGAATCTTCAGAGTAGGGCGGTGCGCGACGTGGCGTGAGTCTTCGGATCGCGCGTTGAGCTTGGGCCAGGTTCGTGATAGTCGCATTGGTTTTTCGTCTTCTTCTTGTCGTTGTTTTTGTTGTCGTTGTTGCCGTCGATGTTGTTGGATTTTGGAGTCTTCCAAGCCTTAGTCAGTCTGGATGCAATTAATTGGTTTATTCTTTATTTATTAATAGCTCCTTCCATTTTCTACGAACAACGTAGATCTGGGCTGCTCCTGCCTTGATCGAGGGTGTCGATGAATTACTGAAAAGAGAAAGGGCGATTGGCAAGCTGCCTACTCGTAGATGGAATCAGGGTCCACGCATGTGCAAGGTACAGTAATATGGGTCTCGGTGCATGTGTCGATAGTAAGAACAGGTGTTGGACAGCGCAGAAACAGCTATCCACACGCACGCTGCTATGGCGAGTATGGCACGATATGGGTCGCTCTTTCCATTTTTGTCGTCGCGAGTGACCGGCCACTTGGAATCCAAAGGAAAGAGCGAACAGCTGCTTCAGGCCACGGACAAGCGCAACCCCGTGACTTCCGAATGCGACTCGCTGTATTTCGTCATCGCGCGTGGGCGGCAGCCACAGCGACCCAATCCATGACGATCTTGACCCGAGGCTAAGCTGCAAGCCCTGCTTTTAGTGCAGATACGAGTATGGGACGATGAGACACCCGGCTACATGCATTGCAGATTGCAGCTATGCAAACACGACCAGCAAGAAAGAGCAGCGTCGGCTTACGCTTCACATGACCAAAGCTGTCATTGACGGCAAAACAATGGCTTTACGGAACTGCTCGGCGTCTACCACGTGTGCCCCGTAGCTGCAAGACCCTTGTATCTCTATTCTCTACATAAGATAAGATACAAAGTCTGGTCTGCGTGTACACCTATAGGTAAGATGAGATGCGTCGTTCGCTGCCGTCATAGTGCTGGCCCACACGCTTTGGGGGGAAGGAAAAGGCGCGGAAGCAAGCCAGACGTAGATTCGCTTTCAAGACATATCACGGGACAGCATCGACTTTACTTGCGGGCTACGTCGTACATCACCTCAACGAGGGCACCGTGACAGCTGTTTATGCCGGACGTTCGCCTCCGTTCAAGCACCGGCAAACGGCATCCTCTCGCTGTGTGTAGGCTCTAGGGCCATGTAGCGTTTGCCACTGGGCCGGTGAGCTTTCCTTGTAATAGCCATGGGAGCGAGGCCTCTTTCAGCTTGCTAGGCCCTCCTGGTTGTTTTGCCTCTTGCAAACACATCAAAACAACGTGACAGTGCAGCCTTGAGATGATCCAGGCGTGCCAGGGAGCAGGCAGCCAGCATCCAGGCGTGCCAGGGAGCAGGCAGCCAGCATCCAGGCGTGCCAGGGAGCAAGGTAAATATCTTACAATCTACTCGTACGCAGCACAGAGTAAATGTATGTACTGCGCCACACTCGACAAACAAGAAACATCGCGTGTGCATTTCCAGGGTTGGTACACGAGAAGCCAGAACCCAACCAGGACGTTGATCCTCGAGGCGCATTCTCGCATCCAAAGTGCTGTGCTCCGTACTCACTTATCTATATCCACTATCACGCAACTAGAGATAGGCACGCTAATAGACAGTTCAGATAGTTGACAGGACATGGAATGATCGGCACAGCGCTGTCGAAAACAACCTAGCCTTGCGCCCTGTGGCAAGCCGAGCCCAGTTCTGCTGACTTCACGCACAAGCCTTCAGAGGCTAGAGAGGGTTCGCAAAAAGATGCCATGTCTGATTGGAATACGATAGATAGCTGCTATTCGCATCTTATCTTGAGTCTTGAGAAGAAGTATCTTACATTGCACAATAGCCAGCTTCATATACTTTGAACGGGTATCCTGTCGTGCCAGTCAGCTAGAATATAGGCATGTATATTTATGAGTACTAGTGACATCCACAAGGGTGCAATACGTCTGCAGGGCCGCACTTCACTGAACCATCCTCCTGACTTGATCTCGCCCCTTGTTCGGCCTAGCCAAGTCCATCACCCAACTTTTCAAGGCGGTGACACTCAGTGGACTAAGACATGCAGTGATCTGTCTGCAGAGGCCAAGACCCATAAGAACAGCAATAATTTCCGCCAGCAGGCCAGGTGATCTCTCTTCCCGTTCGACGGCGTCGCGCGTTGAGACGTGCCGATGCAGCAATGTTCCACAATGACACTTTGGTGTTCCTTTTGTTCAGTCGCACGACTCGCAATCTTTCTGGTGGGCCAGCCAGGCCATCGATGGACGGGCCCGTCTCTATGCACTGCGATCGGGCAGGCCACACTGGTCAGTCTTCTTCCCAAGCAAGCGGTCGATAACTCCGTAAAACGAGGGCAACATGCAGCCCAACAAATCGCTTCTATTGTTATAATCTGCTGCACTTCTTGACGCCTGATACTGAATACTATTCATCTGCATACAGCAGATATACTGTCCGAGCCAGCCAACTAGAAGAAATCAATGCCGAACATTCCCCATGTTGATCACCTGTCTACGCAATCACACTGCTCACGTTTCGCTTTATAGAAGCTGTAGCGTAGACTGACGGCGTTTCCGTCCACTGCCTACGAGTAATGACTACTAGAGATATCTTAAAGATACAAAGTACACATTCGTGACACTACCGAATCATAAAGGGTCCTATGGAAGGCCATGGTAGCTTGGGATACAGTGGGGAATGCATGGGGTGGAAGAAGAAATAGAAAAGACAAACGAAGGAAAAGGGTGGAGGGCGTGTCTAGAACCACCTAGATTTGTGTGTGACGGGCAAGCAGATGATGAACAAAGACAGGGGACCCGGGCATTATGACGCTTTATGACGTTTTCAGGGTCCTCCGTGGGCGGCTAGTAGCTGTGACCTCCAACCATGGGGTGGCAGACCTGCAAAACCCGAACCAGCACACCACTTGAGGGAACCCGTATACTTGGCAAGAATATCACGGAAACAGGGCACGCCTGGTAGATTTCCCGTCTCGGTCGTTTCGTTGTGTAGCAGTACGCTGTCAGACCAAGCCGCGGGACCAGACGAAGCAAGTGATGGGGCTGGACTATAATGTCTTCGTAGAAGGGTGCTGGACTGGTTATGGCCTGTACTATGTTGCATCTCACCGTATCTACTGAGGCAGTCAGTGACCACATCCTCGTATTCCGTCGCAAGGATCAAAGAGATAAAGTAAATAAGGCCACATGATAAGACAGTAATGCACTTGTGGTTTTACCTGGTGTCGTTCTGTCACAAAGTGTATTTTATCAGTCTAATAATTGCTTTAGTCGAAGCTGCCATTGGTGGCATGCTATGATGTCATGGCCCCCACATAGTTCCGTTGGCCGGTACCTGGCGATCTTCCATCATGAGGCTGATGTTCGATTTCGCTTTCGGCACCGTCATACGGAGAAGACAAACACAAAAGTCGAACAATTTTAATATTTTATACATTTATCACGTCATGGGCATCATAGAACAGAAGGGAAGGCCGGCACAGAAACACATACATGATGCTATTTATGCCCAAGAGAAACAAGAATTGCTCGTTGGGATGTGGGTAGAGGTAGTTGGCAGGTTCGGTGCCAGCTAGCATGTTGTTAAATATCGTATAAAGTGCTAAGCCACCGTTAAGCCCGTGTTTACCGAGTAAGAGTATTGAGTAAGAGTACCGGACAAGGTACGGAGTTCAGGATAGCCGTTAGAGCGGGAGGACGTTAAACAGCGTGGCAAATAAAAGAAGAAACACGCCAACAGGGGGAAAACATAACGGGAAAACTACCCGAAAACGTCGCAGCAGTCGGGTGAAAGCTGAAAGCTCGGTTCAAACTACTAACAACAGGCCACTATCCAAGTAGCTTCCAAAGTACCTCTCCAGCTCCCCTCCTCTCCATCTATGCATATGCACACTGGCACGATATGTTCCTGCTAGCTTCATGGATCATAACTCCTACACCCTGTCTATCTACACCCTGTCTATCTACACCCTCCCATCAAACTGCAAAAGCAGGCAGGTACTACAGAGGCAGCCTGCACCATTTGCCACAGAAGCCGTGAACGAACCACTATCCTGCTTGCCCGCTTTATAGAGCCGACGGTGGCCCTGAGGTGATGGATCTGCTGCCAATGCTTAAGCATATGTGTAACATCATTACGAGTCCCTAGTTCAGTTAGGCATAGCAGTTGCCACCATCGTTGTTGCAGACCCCGTTCCTGCTCGATAGCGGTGGCACGCTTCCAACTTCTGGCTTGCGGTTCGTATCCTCCTGGCTCTGGCAAAAGTAACAGGTTTTCACATCGCACACGCCGGGATGCAGCGTCTAGACTCCATGGGCCCTGCTGGGGCCGCCCACAAGCATATGTAAGATATATGCCGGCAGGCATCTGACTATTGCAGTGCACAACAGAACCTCACGAGCATGATTGTGGCGCTTTCAATCCAGGATCTGCATCGAGAACGCCACGCTGCTACCCTGGGTTGAGACGCAAGGCAAGCTCCAATTCGACCTCAGCTAGGTAACTATGATGTGTTGCCTGCAGATTAGGTTTTAATATACGAAGATCTCAAACGGCTTAGGCTGAGATATCTGAGTTGACAGCTGCAGAAGTACCTAGGGGCATGGCAACTGCCGTGATGCAAGGTGTCATCTTTGGCTAGAGCTTGTAGCATGATACAGCCAAGCCCTGGAGCATTTTGTAAGAAAGCTCAAGAGTGGAAAGGAACCGTTACATACCAGTGCATCAAAGCTTACTGTTATTTGCGACACGTTCTGTTCTGCATAGATGCATCTATGGGGATCCAGTTTATACACTTAGGATGTCGGCATTGACTTTGTGAGATTCGCGCAGAATATAACCGCGTTCGGCTGCCCAGCGGCAATAAGCTTAAGCCTCATGATCTGCGAGGGTTAAGCAACATTTTGTTCAGTACTGGCTGTCATGTTCAGTAATAGTAGACGTCCTGTGGGGTTATGAGCCGTAGTCCTGAAGCCCCAATCCTGTATCCGAACATCAACCCCCCAGATGGTCTATTTCGTTGAAGCTATGGGCCACCCCTTGCGATTCAACTCCCCATCAGGGCGAGCGGGAGTTGCTCGCCTGATCTCTAGCATGTGAACAGGATTGCGCCAGGTTACTCGTTTTATTACTGCACATACTCGTATGCTAAAGCCTCGGCCGCTAAGGCCATGGGTCCATCTATGCTGGTTTGCTATCTACATCGTGACTATAGCAGCCTATGATCTGGATCAGAGCAAATATCAAATGTCTGCTATCCCAGCACCGCGTTTATCATAATATCTGTATTGTTGAGCTATCGGGGTTTATTTGACGAAAAGCATCTGAGTATATTCAAGTATAAAGTATACACGGCCACGCATTGAGTGGTTGGGCCGACCCGATATAGGGAAATTAGGCCTCAGTAGACTGCTACTGCAACATAAGCGCCCCGAGATCATCGGAGTCTAGATGCAAGTGGCCTGTGAGCTTCTCCGGAGGTGTGTGTGTATGGTGGTGCTTGAAAAAAATACGATTAAGCTTTGCCACCAGCGGATCGATTGCTGCGGGCTGCCTACCCAGCGCCATCCCGCAGGACCAGGGACTCACCCGCTCGCCTGCTCCCTCTCGTCTTCACTGTTCAGTGACAGAGACACCCCCTCCCCCCAGTTTTGTGTTTTTACATTCTCCGGAGCAAATTGACCGACACCAGGCCATGGAAGGAAGGCGATTGGGTACTGGGTAGTGGCCACTCCAGCCGCTCTCGTTTTCGGATGTCGACCGCTTCAGCCAGAGGCCAGGTGCAACGGACGAAAGATTGCTCCAATGCAACAGTGCGAGTGAGTTTGTTCATTAGACGTGCATACATTACAAACCACAAGACGCGAAAGTGGTAAAAAATCAACCTACAGGCGAATGCTATCGATACTGCCGCGCGTTTGCCATCGTCAGTCCTGCATAGTGACCATGGTCTCGAAGCTGTCTTCTGCAACAGCTAAGAAACAGCTTGTCATTTGCTAATGAGCCCTGCCCACTAACTAAGCGAGACTACTATCGGAAACACCCCCGTCCAAATTAGAGATCCAATCGGACGTGTAAGCATATGAGATACGTATATCGGAGCTCCTCCATTACGGTGTTCAGGCCTTGACAGCAAGCCACTGTCTATCTGGGAATATGGCATGTGAACTGATCATACATTGTCGTGGTGTGAAGAGCAGAGCAGGTTCTTGATGATCCTTTCCTTTTTCCGGCGTTAAACTACGTGTAAGCGTATGAAGTATTGCGTGCCACTGGCCTATATCGCCACCCTGTCCCAGGCTTCGGCATTACCATCAATATGGCAATAAACATATTTACGAGTACTTGCAGGAAAGAGGCGACGTGGTCTTCTCTGCCTGATGTCAATGCCTTGAACGCCCAAGTCGGCGGCCTTGATCTGGGGTAGCCTGAGCGGACCAGCAAGTCCCAATCGTGCCCAGCATCCGGTTAGCCGGTCTGCTGGTGCAACCTACATGCGTACAGGAAAGCTCAGGCGCCACATGGTGGCAGGTTAGGAAAGCAGATCAGCATGAACAGGAACCGGCGAAGTGACTTGGTTAGTGCAGCATTTGTCATATGAAAACTGAATCCATGAGTCTGTATGATATTATACATCAAAAAGCAAAGCAGCGCTAGCTAGCCATTAGGGCTCAACACGACCACCTCTCGTCTAGGGGTACTTTAGTCCTTCTTCAGCGGCAGGACAATCTCCTCGATGCCCTGGCTCGTCACCACCATCATCTGTAAAAAGTCACCGACCTCGATGTGGCGCTCCACTGCACCGTCGAATGCATCCTTCACCAGCTCCTCGACGACTGGCCGTGCCAGGGCAACACGCGGCCGCTCCTGCAGGTCGTGGCCCACGCCGCTGCCTGGGACATACTGGTTCTTGAAGTTGACCTGGTTGTCCAGGAAAGGCATGATCAAGCTCGCTGCCGCACCGCCTGCGCGGCACTGCTCGCGCTCGTAGCTGCCGACGGGGTCGTAGCTGTACACCGCACCCTTGCCCTCCTCGTCGAGACCGGCCAGAATGGCGTGGGTGTAGAAGGGGAAGAACCGCTTGCCGTACAGGATAGTGGACAGGCGCTTGGCACAAGCGTTGATGCTGATGGGCTTGCCATGGCGGTAGCGGTACATCTTGCAGGCGGTGTCGAGGCGCTCCTTCAGGGCCTCGCCGTCGGCGGCGAAGCCCACAACAGACAGCACGATGGTGGCATCTGACTGATCCGAGGTAGAGCCGCCGATCTTGAAGACCTTGGGCGAGTAACGACTGTTGATGGCGTAGCCTGCGGTGTGACGGGTGTCGCCGGCAACAATAGCAAACTCGTCGCCAGCAATGGCCAGTGTGCTGCCACCGTTATCGGTGTATCTGTTCGGGGACAACGGTTAGCCATGGGCCACAAACGGGTACAACTAATCAGATGTTCATTCGGAACAGTTGACTGTCAGAAGATCTGCAGAATAAACGTACGGGTCGAAACGGTGTTGCCGTGCGCCCTCGGGGGCAAGGGATCTGGGGGTCTCGGCGAAGGAGTAGCTCGGGCCGTCGAGGACGGGGTTCTGGTTGAAGATGGCGGCCATGATGAGCGGTATGAGAGACTCTATTGTGCTTCGGGGGGTAAAGTAGTGTTGGCGTGTGGTGTGTGGTATGCAATGGCCGCCGTGTAGTGTGGGTGACGAGGTGGTGAGGTGGGATGGGCGTGTCGTCGGAAGTGGTGATGGAGCTCAGTGAAGCTCAGCCTAGGTTCCAGCCAACAACGCGTCCGCCAGGAGCCTTGCCTGAAGCTAGAGTGACTAATGAGTACGAGTGATATGTCACGTGGACAGTCAATACAGACCCACTTGTGCTTAGAGCTCTTCTATTGGCTGCGGGTGCTTCAATTAAACGGCCCCGCAAGGAATAGGTGTAGTGATACGACGTCGTTTTATTACGTGGTTGGGGCTAGGTAGCTCTGTGCTGCCAGCCAATCGTTGGCGGTCGCTACTTCCCTGTTTCGAGGTCCTGTTGTGGAAGGAGCGAACTCACCATCGACGTCCAAGACTTCTCGTGATACTTCTTCACCGTCAAGTCATATTGAAGGCGTTAGGTCCCACGCATTTCAGCGCAGCTGCTAACACGCACGGCCCAGAGTCTGTGTTTGTTGATCGTCTGTGTACTTCTCATTTCGCCGAGCTTGTCGACCGTTGAGCTACACGACCATCGAGCGCGGCCCCTATTTCCGAATCCTGAGTTTTGCCTCACTTTTGATATTCCTCGAAGCTGCAGTCGTTCACCCCGTTTTCGCCAACCGTTGAGATCGCATCGCCACGATTGCGCACTATGGCGTCACGAGATATCCGCCAGCGGGCGTTGCAAAAGATTGCTGCCCTGTCGGCCACCAGCACGTCCTCCGCGTTCGAAAAGTCCGACCTTGACCGTCTCTGTAAAGCATGCCCGAGCCATACCAAAACCGCGGCTGCTGTTAATGGCTATGCGTCGCGGTCGCTCGCCGGCCGCGTTCCAATGGTATACTAGATCCAAACATGCACACGTGTTATACTCAAGCTAATAGGGGCAGACCATTCGCGAGTTTGAGGTTCTGCTGGCGCTCTGCAAGGCAGCGCCTCTTGTCCAGTCGACCCATAGCGCCCAGCGCCTCACCAGGCAGCTTCTGCCATACATCCTTGACTCGCATGTCCAGGCCTTCGTGCCGTCGCCATTCTTCCGCCGTGTCGAACCCTCGCCCACCGAGTCTCTGTCCTTCCACGTCACGGCAGCACTACTCTCACTCGGCAACAACCACGACGACGTTCATGAGGCCGTGTCTGACAACATCTGGACATTCCTCAATGCCTGTGCCCGCACTTCGGACAGCCTTCAGCCCTCATCTACATCGCCATCGCGCATTCTGAATAGCAGCACGAGCAACGGAAGCACTCTCAGCGATGCTGGCGACGACGACGGAAACCTCGAGGATGCCGTCCGCACGGCCACGATTGCTGTAGCGCTTCTCGGGTTCCTTGATGCTGCCGCCGCCCAGGCCGAGTTTTGGCGCTCCGGTGGCCGCCTGGCTCTTGTTACGCGGCTGCGCAAGGTCTTGTCAGAGCCCTTCCTCGTAGCCGTTGAGACTGCCTTTTCGACGATTCGCAACTCGCACTCCACCGACCGCGTCATCAAGGAATGGAAGCGCCATCTGCGCCATTACTGGGAGCAGGGCCGCCCGCTCGGTGCCATGCTGCTTCAGCAAAGCTTCATGCACCTCTTGGTCGCGGCAACATCGCTTTTGGTGGCCGAGGTGTCCTCGCTGAAGCGCACTCACATCCTGGATCTACTGCTCACAGGTGAAGGTCTCCTCCGACCCATGAGCGCACGCAGCGGTGACGCTGACTATCAATCCATCGAGATATATGCCAACGCGGTCGTGGACCAAATGAGCTATCTCGAGGCTAGCTCCGACTTTGTGCGCATGGGCTCTGCAGCCCAGCAAAAACTGGCCTATGCCATCCGTGCATCTGCCCTGATCAGCTACCTCAACTGCTCGCGTCTTAACGAAGACGCAGCCGAAGCTGATGTGCTCATGGCATGGCTGGAGGAGTCTCTGGCCGATGCGGCGCAAATGGGCGACGACGACCTCTCCTCGGTCGTGCTCAAGTCCCTGGCACTCATCTGCCGCATCTCTCCCGAGTATGCCTCTAACGTAAGCAGACTCCTGCCCCGCTACATCGTCCAGAGCGGCGCCCGCGGTGTGTCCATCGACATCGCCTCAGCTGGCCTGGCCGCTGTGCTGCGCCTGCTATCGACCGATGCTATCATTACGACTATCTACACACTGGGCAATGTTCTTAGTGCTGGTAACGAGAGCTCCTTGACGAACGGCGGCGGCCACGGCGAGCTCGGGATCGGCATGAGCTCTTCCACCAATCTCGATTCTGCTCCTCAGATCTACCAGGGCCGCCAGTCGACTGGCAGCTCCATCTCTGTCGAGATCAATGGCGAGGAGGAGACGTCTATCGTCTATGGCAACGTGGTGCAGGCGATTTGTGGTATCGCAAGTACCTGCAAGGACCCAAAGATCACGGCCTTGGCCCAGTCCATGCTGTTGCAGAAGATCGACAAGATCAACAGTACGGTCGATTCCAAGATCATCCCCGCTGCAGCCGTCCTAGCCCTGAGTGGAGCACAGCTCGATTTCCGGTCTCTGCTCAAGACATTTGCGCGTATTTCTCACGTGGCTGTGGTCGAGAACCGGCCTAACCTGTTGGCGGCTGTCATGAACGCCCGCAACTACCTGTCGTCGCACCTCAAGAAGGAGTCCCCCCTGTACGACATCTACTGGGAGCACATGCTCGACAATATCATCTCCAAGGGCGATGTGCACCAGACACACCATGCTAAAGAGTCGGATGTCGAGCTTGCTGCATGTGAAATCGCAGAGCTTCTGCAGCCCTTGGCCGTGTTCATGTCGACCAACGATCTTGCCCTCGACAGCGCAGTAGACGACGACGCACACACAATGATCCGCGATGCCTGGTTCAACATTGTTGTGCACGGCTTCAACCCCTTGACATCGCGCGGCAAAAAGTACATCAACGAGCTGCGCATCCTTGCTGTCCACTCGCCGCCACTGGTCGCCGAGCAGCGCGGCGAGCAGGTCGAGAGTGATATCGAGCTAAACACCGTTCTGCGCCGCGGCATGAGCTCTGAGCGTGAGAGCATGCAGAAGAAGACACTCACAGAGCTGGTCCCCGGTAAGGCATCCGAGATCCGTAGCCTCAGTTACCGCAAGGTGATCTTCTTGCAGTCGGCTTATCTTGTCGAAAGCTTGCGGGCAGATGCGGGCGACTGCACCAAGGCCATCTCCTATTTCCTCGAGCCGAGCATGCGCCGCGGTGAGGTGAGCAGCATTATGGAAGGTATCTCGGCGGCAGTTGTAGACAAGTACCTGAAGAAGACGCTATCCGGTACCGATATTAGCTTCTCGGCCCAGTACGCGGCTTCTCAGCTCGCAGCCATCTTCTGCAGCTGCTGTCACCGCATTGAGCGTGTTCAGCAGGCTGCCTACGTATGCGCCGACCGCATCATTCGGGACGTGCCATCGGCCCTGTGCCACCGGTCGTCGCTGTTTGCCCTTCTCGAGCTGCTATCGTTGATGTGGATGAGCTGCCTCGAATCAGAGACAGATATGTATGCGCCGCGCAGCACATTCTCGTCGACCCGCGGCAAAGTCACAGTCGAGCTGTCCGATGATTATAGCCTCAGACGTGTTACTCTGAACACTCTGTACAAGAAGGCCAAAGCGTGGGTTTCGGGCGTGTTGGGCCTAGCACCTGCTGATGTCAAGGGACTGCTGCAGACCTACCTGTCTGAGTGGGACGACGATGGTGCATACGGACACATCTCCCTCGGCCGTTCATTTGCCATGGAGATGGGCTTTTCTATCCCCGCCAGCGACCAGCGGCTCACTTCGCTCGACCGGTACGGCGAGTGTGGCATCAACACCGCATCCAACTTTGTTGCCCAGTACACATCGCGCCAAGAATACCGCTACGCAGAGCCCTTGCCTGACAACGGCATGGAGTGGCTCAATTTCATGCGTCTCAACGACAGACGCTCTTCGCTCATTCCTAGCTCTGATTCCGAGAACGCCGATGCTGTCACTGCGCTGTCGCACATCGAGAATCGCATCCTGCACAAGAAGCCGACATCGCTCAGCGACATTCGTGACATCCTGCGGCGTGCGGCGTCGCTGTTGTGCCGCAGCCGCGGCGACCAAAGTGCTATTGCGCAGTACTTGGTCAGCATCCCATTTGCCATGTTCACCAAGGCGTCGATCAAGCTGGGTGTATCCCTCTGGCTGGGCGTGATCAACGAGAACCCGCGTATGGAGCCTCGCATCCTCGGTGCGGTTCTGCAACAGTGGGAATTCACCATCCAACGGCGTCTGGGCCTTTTCAACCCGGCTATCGCTGACCTCGACGCCTTCCTCGTCGAGATGCAGTTTGCTCCCAGCGATGCCGAGTCGGTTGCAAAGCATGGACAGCACGTCCACAATGTGCTAGGCCCGCACATGCGTCTGCTGCAGTTCTTCCAGAGCCATTTCAATGCCACGCGCCTCGGCAGCGTCGATATTCAAAAGGGGTTCCTTCGTGTTCTCGACGTGACCCTCGATGCCATCAAGACGACGAGCAAGCCGAACCCTATGGCTCGCGAGCTCTGGTTCCAGGTCATCCTATTTGGCCTCCGGGTTCTACGCTTCAGCTCAACCATCAGTGCTATTGCGCAGTGGCGCCTCAAAGACAAGATCCTGTCCGCCGCTCTCAGCTGGTTCGCCACGTCAATCAAGTGGTCCTTTGGCAGCAACAACCTGCAACTCAAGACCGAGATCCGGATTCTATCCGACGTCATGGCTGCCGTCAAGGCTGTGTCGTATATCGGCACGCACCAGGTGGGCGGCACGATCAGATCTCTCCACGCAAAGGAGCAGCTGCTACTCCTCCTGCTGGAGAACGAACAGGTCCGCCTGTCTGTCTGGGCATACCCTCTGGGTGAACCAGCGAAAGGGCACCTGCCTTCCCAGAACCACAAGGTTGTAGTCGAGGTGAGTCAATTTTCCACTGCTGTTCTTCAGTCGATCTATGTCGATATTCCTTATGTACCTACACCAGACCAATTTCTAATTTTCTATAGTCTCTTATCCCTCTGATTCGGACTGCGTGGCAAGAAAGTCCAACACTGGCCATTGAGCTGGGAACTCGGTTCCAGAGTCCCCGCGTGACCAAGGAGATCCGTTGGCTCCTGCTCAACTTTCCGCAGAAGGCCATCGATGAGCCCGAAGCACTGCCTATCCTCCTCGACGGTTCGCTGCCTGCTGACGTTGGTTTCCAGCTAAAGGTACGATGCACATGCTGCTCGAACTCCCTGAACACATTCGATTTGCTCGATACTGACATCACAACAGTACCTCCTCTTCTGGGCCCCCGTGAACCCCATCACAGCTGTGACCTACTTCCTGCCGGCGTTTGAATACCACCCATACCTCATCCAGTACGCCATGCGTGCGCTGGAGAGCCACTCGGTCGATATCACGTTCTTCTACGTGCCGCAGATTGTGCAGACGCTGCGGTACGATGCACTGGGCTATGTTGCACGCTACATTTTGGAGACTGCGCAGTTCTCGCAGCTGTTTGCCCATCAAATCATCTGGAACATGAAAGCCAACGCCTATAAGGACGATGATGCACAGATCCCGGATGCCATCAAGCCAACTCTTGACGGAGTCATGGCACGCATGACGTCGTCTTTCTCGCCGGTCGACCGGCAGTTCTTCGAGCGCGAGTTCTCCTTCTTCGATGAGGTGACGGGCATCTCGGGCAAGCTGAAGCCTCTTATCAAGAAGTCCAAGCCAGAGAAGAAGCAGAAGATTGAAGAGGAGCTGCGCAAGATCAAGGTCGAGGTGGGCGTGTACCTGCCCAGCAACCCCGACGGTGTGGTGATTGGCATCGACCGCAAGTCGGGTAAGCCCCTGCAGAGTCACGCCAAGGCGCCTTTCATGGCAACGTTCCGCATCAAGAAGAACAAGCACAGCGGACCAAATGCCGACGATCTGCTTGAAGAGGTCAACGATGTCGCATCTGCCACAAACGGAGGAAACGAGAGCGCGCTCGTCAAGGTTGGCAGTGGTGCCAGAAGCAACGGCGCAGCGAATGGTGCCAATGGTGCCAACGGTGCCAACGGACATTCCAACGCTGCCGGCACTGCTGCTGTGGCCCTCGCCCAGGAGAACACCATTGAGGTGTGGCAGTCGGCCATTTTCAAGGTCGGTGACGACTGTCGGCAGGATGTGCTCGCGTTGCAGATGATTGCGGCATTCCGCGGCATTTTCCAGGGTGTTGGCTTGGACGTCTTTGTTTTCCCCTACCGCGTGACGGCCACTGCCCCCGGTTGTGGTGTCATTGACGTACTGCCCAACTCGGTGTCGCGTGACATGCTGGGCCGCGAGGCTGTCAACGGTCTTTACGACTACTTCATTTCCAAGTACGGCAACGAGGACGCTCTGCGTTTCCAGGCAGCGCGTAACAACTTTGTCAAGAGTATGGCGGCGTACTCTGTCATTTCGTTCCTGCTCCAATTCAAGGATCGCCACAACGGCAACATCATGATCGACGATGCAGGCCACATCCTGCACATTGACTTTGGTTTCTGCTTCGACATTGCCCCCGGTGGTATCAAGTTTGAGCGTGCACCCTTCAAGCTGACGTCGGAGATGCTGGCGGTGATGGGCGGCAGCACAGACCAGCAGGCGTTCCTGTGGTTCGAGGAGCTGTGCATCAAGGCGTTCCTGGCTGCACGGCCGTACGCTGAGAAGCTGTCGCAGATGGTACTTCTCATGATGGACAGTGGCCTGCCCTGCTTCAAGCCCGAGTCGGTCAAGCACTTCCGCGAGCGTTTCGTGCTGGAGAAGACGGAGCGGGAGGCGGCCGACTTTATGCGTGACATGATCAAGAAGAGCTATGCCAGCTACTCGACGGGCCTGTATGATCAGTTCCAATGGATGACGAACGGCATTCCATACGCCTCTAGCTAGAGATCCAGGCGAACGCGAAGCCACTAGTAGATGACAAGAAGGAGAAACACGGGGGAGTGTGACTATCGAGGAGAAATAGTTCAGTCAAACCCCAGCCTACAGGGGTGTAATAGATATTTTAAAAGGCTAGAACGGGGGTGTACGGTCTAGAATTAAAATATTGTATATGGAACCCAATTTCTACTCATAATTAAATAATAACAACCTCGTCGTTCGGCGTCGACCGTTGATGTCATGCACTTACATAATCATGAAATGAATAAAGGTGGGGACTTGACGTCTTATCGGCGATAAGGTTTTTTTTCTTTGCGCCTGTGTCCCGCATCGCCAACCTCCAAGTGGCGGCCAGCTAGTTTATTCTTTCGTAGACGACAACACGATTTGGAAATTCAAGATCGGACGTTTACTTCTTATTGTTTTCCTTTGATTTTAAAAGCTACAAAAATAGACGATCCCAGCCGCAAATAAACACACAACCGCAAAATGGCCAAAACACGACCGGCCAGCTCCAAGAAGGGCAAGAAGAACAAGAGCAGCTCTCGGTCTGGAGCCTCAGCTTCGCCGTCAGCAGGCCGGCCCAGCAAGTCTCCTCGGGCCTATGTCGACGAGGCCGAGATTGCCATGACCCAGGGCGATGTCGAAATTGCTCTTACGGCCGCGCTGAAGGCGCAGAAGACGCTCGAAGACGCACGCAGCGGCGCCAGCAATAACATTGTGATCGACGGCGTTGGTCTGGCTGCCGTCTACTCGCTGGTGGGCGAAATCCACCTGGAGAATGGCGACGTCGAAGAGGCGCGCGAGTCGCTGACCCGGTCTGTCGGGCTCGACACCGACGGCACGCTCCCGGACACGCTGGGCGGCGGCGTGGACAAGTACCTGTACCTAGCACAGCTGAGCGAGGAGGGTGGCCACGACAGTCTCAAGTGGTTCCAGCAGGGCGTTGAGGGCCTGCGGGCGCGTGCCGGCCAGCTACACAAGGAAATCGAAAACGAGCGGAGGAGGAACAAGAGCAGCAAGACCACAAAACCCGCATCAAGCATGGACGGCGACGACGAGGACGACGACGACGAGGACGTGGACGAAGCCACAGTCGAGCTCACCATCATCAACGGCAAGCTGGCGCAGATCCTGTGCGCTATGGCTGAGGTCTGGATGACGGATCTGTCGTTTGAGGACGACTGCGAGCAGCAGTGCGAGCAGCTCACAACCGAGGCGACCATGGTCGAGCCGCGGTCGTCTGAGGCGTGGCAGACGCTCGCCAATGTGCGCATCAGCCAGAGCCGCGAGGACGAGGCGCGCACCGCACTGCAGCGCAGTCTCGACCTGTGGGAGGAGCTGCCGGCGGACCACCCTGCCATCCCGGCTTTCAGTGTCCGTGTCAGTCTAGCCCGGATGCTGATGACAGTCGGGTGGCTGGCCAAGTCGATTGATGTGACGACACAACTGCTGCGCGACGACGAGCAGTCCGTCGAGGTGTGGTACCTGGCCGGCTATGCCAACTACCTGCTGGGCCAGGAGCAGAAGGAGGAGGCTGCCAAGGACGCACAGAAGCCGCAGGAGAAGTGGAAGATTACATGGACGGAGGCGCGCCGGTGCTTGGGCCGCTGCCTACGCCGGTTCCAGCAGCAACAGTATGAGGATGAGCGTCTGGGCGAGCACGCCAATGAGCTGATGCAGGAGCTGGTTGCCACTGTCGGCGAGCCGTCACAAAAGGAGCTGGATGAGGAGGACTACGAGGAGGAGGACGAGTGGGAGGACGACGAAGACGAGGAGGAGGGTGAGGGCGATGAGGATAACGAGGGGGATGAGGACGAGGAGATGGAGGACTAATGCCGGAGGTGTTGCTCGTATATATCGTCTTTTTTATAGCCCTTCCTGTTCTCCTTCTGTTATTTGTTTGATTCATGGTTAGATTGGCGTTTGGGTTTTGGAAAAGCAAATGTGGCCGAGGGCCGAAGAGGATGACACAGTATCACACCCTGGTTATTGGCAGGGAGAGGCGGTTCGACGATCTGAGAATTCAAAGGCATACAGCCCGTTTCTTTTCGCTTGTAAATATGAATAATAACAACAGATGTCCAAGCATCCCAGCGCAGTGCTCCATGCGCCTTTTTATAAACATTTGCAGGCCGCCGTGTGACCGTATAAACACAATACAGCCAAGCCAGTGCCAAAGCAGCAGCAGTTCACTCTCTTTCTCAGAGTCCTCAAACGCGGAGTGGCGCTTTGCTTTGTTGGATATGTAGATTGCAAGTCCCGACGCTTGACCCGTTCATGAGTCGATCTTGAGCTTCTGGACATCGCCTGTGGGCACGCTGTCGTCCTCGTCGTCGTCGGCATCCTCGTCGACCTTGCCAGCCAGGCCTTGCTCCCAGAGCTGCCGTCCTGTCAGACGAGTGCCGTCCTTGCCGACAACGCCACCGGGGCCACCGCCGCCGCGAACCTTCTTGGCCAGCTCGGCGGCTGCCTGTTCCTCTTCCCGCTGCCGCACGTCGGCCATTTCCTGCAAGAAGGCTGTCTGCCACTTCACAAAGGACTCTGGCGTGACGGCGGAGCCATGGAACTTCTTGTTCTCCTCGCGCTCGGCCTCGCGTGCGGCATCCTCCTTCTCCTTCACGATGGCCTCGTGCCGCGTAATGATGAGCTGCTCGGCGGCATCCTTGAGGGCCGAGACGATTGTGAAGACCATGGCCATGCCAAGGTTCTCTTCGATTGTCTCGGTGAGACCGGCCAGCAGCTCGTCCTTGTCGTCGGCGACGCTGAAGAGCGGATGCTGCTCGTGCTGTTGCGGGGGTGGTGAGAGGTCGAGATTTGGCTCCTTGTCTGGGTAGTCTTCGGGGTATTTGACGCTCAGGATCATGACAGGGGCCTCGTATTCATCTTCGGGGTCCCAGTCGTCGGGCTTTGTCGCCTCAATGACGTCGTCGGGCAGGTCGAGCTTGATGGCAATGCGGAACTCGTTGTCCTCGGTCTTGGTGAGCTCGTCCGGGAAGATGGACTCGAGCACCTCGATTTCCTCTTGCTGGTCTTCGAGACCCATCGTTGTCGAGTATGACAGGCGGTACCTTGTATTTGGAGAAAAGGGGGATATCTCTGAAGCAAATGGGGCTTCTCTCCATCAAGCAAGCCCTCGTCGACGTCAAACGTCGTGATAGCAGAATTAGAGCGAGGGGCAGGACAGTGTCTTTAGTACTTTGTCTGCAATTAACTTCTATTAACACTATATGGAGTTGAAAGTTGCTATTGACGCTTGGTTACCCGTTGTGGGGTAGACGCTAGTCCTATTGTAGACACCGCCTGGCAGAAATGTATAGATAATGAAAAAATCCATTATCTCTCGATTTTTTTTTTTGTATAGGCCCAAGTGTAGGGGCAAAGGGAAAAAGTTCCTGGACTGTGAAACTCGGACAACGAATTCTGTTGTCTTTTGTCAACACTTGCTACACCACCACATCCAACAGCACCCCCACAACCAGCAAAATGTCGACAGAAAAGAGCGGCGAGAAGCGCAAGGCTTCGTACTCTGCGGACAAGCCTGCTCAGAAGGACTGGACCAAGAAGCCTCGGCTGGACGGCGCCGCAAACAACGGCGGCTCGTTCGAGAAGGGTGAGTCCATGCCCTTGAGGTCCTGGGATGCCAATTGACAGCTCATACTAACTCTTCTGCCGTCCAGGAACATCCACAGCCCGCGAATCACACGCAAAACAGAAGCAGCTGGCCCGGGAGCGGCAGGCAGCGAAGCCGCTCGCCGATGAGCTGGCACGCGCCAAGAAGCTGTGGGAGCGTCTCCGTCGCAAGTCGCACGTCCCCAAGGAGGAGCGCCAGAAGCTGGTCAACGAGCTGTTTTCGATCACAACCGGCCACATCCGCGACTTTGTGCTGAAGCACGATGCTGTGCGTGCGGTGCAGACCGCCGTCAAGTACTCGACAATCGAGCAGCGCAAGAGCATCGCGCTCGAGCTCAAGGGCAACTACGCCCAGCTGGCCGAGAGCAAGTACGCCAAGTTCCTGGTCGGCAAGCTGCTGGTGCAGACCGACGATGCCACGCGCGAGATGATCATCTCCGAGTTCTACGGCAAGGTGCGCAAGCTCATCAACCACCCCGAGGCATCGTGGATTCTCGACGACGTGTACCGCGGCATGGCCACCAAGACCCAGAAGACGATGCTGCTGCGCGAGTGGTACGGTGCCGAGTTCTCTCTGGCCAACACGTCGGCCATCGGCAACACGTCGGGCGCCGAGGCCACTGCCGACCTGAAGCAGATCCTGGACAACGAGCCGAGTAAGCGCGGTGTGATCCTGAAGAGCCTGATGGGCATGATCAACGCGCTCGTCCAGAAGAAGCTGACTGGCTTCACAATCCTGCACGACGCCATGCTGCAGTACTACCTCAATGTGACGGCCGGCTCAGAGGACCACAAGGAATTCATGGAGATCGTCAAGGGTGACGAGGGCGGTGACCTGCTCAAGAACATGGCCTTTACGAAGTCGGGTGCGCGTCTGGTGTGCCTGCTTCTGGCATACGGCGACGCCAAGGACCGCAAGCAGCTGCTGCGCACGTTCAAGGACACCCTGCAGATGCTGTGCGGCGACCAGTACGGCCACATGATTATCCTGGCTGCCTACGACCTGATTGACGACACGAAGCTCTCGGCCAAGGCCATCTTCCCGGAGATCCTGGGCAAGAACGAGGAGAAGGGTGTCGAGAACATCATCTTCTGCGCCAACGACCTGAACGCACGCACGACCATCCTGTACCTGTTTGAGGGCATGTCCAAGGCCCTGTTCCCCGCCAGCCACGCCAACGACATTGCGATTCTGGAGGAGATCCACGAGATCCGCAAGACTACGAGTAAGAAGGAGCCCGAGATCCGCCGCAAGGAGCTCATTGCTGCTGCGTCGGCCCAGCTGCTGTCTGCCATTGCAGCATCACCCCAGGACCTGGCCGCCACCTCGTTCGGTGCCCAGCTGGTGTCGGACGTTCTGCTGTTTGCCGACGGCGACAAGACGGAGGCTCTGCAGGCTATCGCACAGGCTGCTGCTGGTGCTACGGGCAGCGAGGAGAAGAAGAAGCAGGAGGCCGAGACGGAGGAGGCCGAGGAGGCCGATTTCGACCTGTCTCTGGCACCGCACATTTCGCAGACTGCGTTCGGCACCCGCATGCTCAAGACGCTGGTGGCGGGCGGCCGTTTCGACCGTGCCACAGGCCAGGTGAAGCTGGTGGAGCCGCCGCTGCACTTTGCCAACATCCTGTACCCGCAGATCCGTGAGCACATAATGGACTGGGCGACGGGTGCGTTCAGCTCATTTGTGGTCGTGGCGCTGCTGGAGGCGGCAGACCTGGACAAGTCGCACGCGGCCGAGCTGAAGAAGACGCTCTCGGAGAAGAAGAACCGCAAGGCCCTGGAGAAGTCGTCCGTGGAGGAGACTTCGGAGCAGAAGGCGAAGCGCGAGGCAACCGAGGCATCAGTTGTTGCCGCAGCGGCCGCTGCTGCTGAGGCGGAGAGCAAGAAGGACGACAAGAAGGACAAGAAGAAGAAGGCCGACAAGAAGAAGGCCGCAGCAAAGCCGGTACCGGAGCGGCCGGTGGGCAACGCGGGCGCCAAGCTGCTACTGGAGAAGCTGTAAGGGCTGTACGAGCTGTAAGGGCTAGCTGACCGCAAAAGGAAAGCAATGCTCCATGTTCCGGCTTGTGTTTCTGAGTTGTACGTGTCTTTCTCCTGTCTGGTTTCGCATTCGCACTTATTTTGCATAGATAGAACTTTTCTGCGTGGCGTTCTGTGGCAAATCATTTCTGAGCAGTTTTAATTAAAATTGAATTTGTACTCGCAATTTGTGCCCTACAACGTTGGATTCTGTTTATATTTGATTTATATCTGATTTGCGTCTGATTATTGTTTGTTTACGCTTTTTCTTTGTCACAAAATATTATCAAGCGATGTGGTAATATGCTTTGATTATCATAGTAAGGCAATTGAGTAACACTCGAGTTGTTCTAAGGTGTGTTGTCAGGGGTTGTCAACTCGATGGTCATGATGTTCCTTGTACATGGCCACACACACTTCGAAGAGGATGCACAACTCTCGAGGATATGCATGCACAAACGAAGCGAGAGCCGGGCTGCTGCTGTCCGTCTCGGTACAGGCGCATTGTTCCCATGCAGTCACGCACCACGCCTTTTACAAGCAGACATTGCGACATCGAGTGTATGTTTCTCCTATGAATAGTTTGCGCTTATCGTGAGATTTTCTTCGCGCATACCCATCACGACCCCCCATCCCTCAAGAGGCGGTGCGCAGCCTCACTTGACTGCGGACAGAGTCTAATTATGGGAGCAAAAGTGCACATCTATGAGACTAGTAATGAAA
Source organism: Ophiostoma perfectum (assembly GCA_029298845.1). Taxonomy (NCBI): domain Eukaryota; kingdom Fungi; phylum Ascomycota; class Sordariomycetes; order Ophiostomatales; family Ophiostomataceae; genus Ophiostoma; species Ophiostoma perfectum. Next base: position 84,947 of record JANSLV010000088.1, on the reverse strand, counting down.
GCTCTGGAAAGGAAGAAGAGAGATGCATACAGCTGGGAAAGGTGGTGTGGCAGAAGTGCATGCATAAGGGCGGTGGGCTCGCAGACGGTCTCCTAAATATAGACAGCACGGGCTGCATGAAATAGGCGCGCTCACAAAGGAACCAAGTGAAGCCGCACGACGCTAGCAAGAAACAGCGTAGGGATTCTTGGTTCACTGCAACACCAGTGTCTGTTGGGTCTAAGCCGAGAAGGAACATGATGTGCGTGCAAGATGCGGGTTGAGTTGGCCGTTTCGAGGGCCCCGGCAGGATGGCGGGCTGGCAGGATAGGGGCCAGATGGGCAGACTGATGCGTGGGCGTAGCATCGACAAGTATATACTCGTAGCATCTAGAGAAGTAGAGACAAAGAAATGCTCATCCGTGCTCAGATGCAGCATGTTAGATTGCCGTTCTGTCTGTGAAACGGGCACGGCAAAGGGGCACGAGAATGGGATGTAGAGGACGAGAAAGACCTTGCAGACAGTGAGAGGACGGCGACCCTCAGACTAGAAGGTAGACAGAGCCAGTAGTCAGAGCACAAAGGAAATACGGAGCACGAAGAACAGGCCAGACAAGCGTAAGCGAGCAAGGAACATGGGCTGCTGGAGAGCTGAAGTCCGGATAGGGAAGCCCGTCCGCCCATCATGCGGCCCGACACACACATGACTACTGGGTTCTGTATCAAAGTATATACATGTCATTTACATCATATATGCTCGGCGTATGGCACCTTAGTCTCCTGCCATATGATGTGTCGCTGTTTAGGTCGGTCTTGGCGAGTGCTGTAGGATAATACGACATATGGCGGGTGTACGATATTTAGAAGGGGGGGGGGGGCATCAATCGACTACGAACAAGGCTGTGGCTACCACCTCTGTCTCTGCTATAGACACGTTTATTCTTGACTGATGAATAAACTTACAGTTGGAAAGCTGATTGAGAATAAGGACTGATAAAATTAGTCCAACCTGCTCGTATTGCTCCTGGATTCTGATCCTGGAACCAACAATGTTGCTCACCTGCATGTCTCTGGCCCCCAACGTGGTCACGTCGATGCAGGCAGGGAAAAGGATACGAGCAAACTCGGAGGAGAGACAAAAGACAAAAGGACGGCCAGTGCATGCATATCAGGTGCGCATTGCATGCACAGTGCCCCTCCAGCACGCAAAGATGCTCCTTCGGGCTCACATCCCTCCGTGCCGTCGACCTTGTATCTCGATCCTCGCACACCCGCACTGAGAAAGAATACATTGTTATCACAGATCTGCGCAGCAGTGCCAGTGCTACTGCTCTGAGCCTATCCAAGACTGATAGAGCAGCTCTGGCTGGCGGTCGTAACGGACGGCCGGCCAGCCCGGGAGCGGCCAGAAGAGCGGCCAGAAGAGCGGCCAGCTGCACATCACTCTGGGGGCTGTGGCATGACCGCCATCTCATCATTCCATGTCCGCACACGTTTCTCTGTCTTTTCTCCTCTTCTTCACAATCTCTTTCCGAAACCGTCTCTACCAATGCAGCCGAGCTGAAAGCAAGCCGACCAGCTTAGCTCCCAATTGTGCACATGTAACAACGCCACACCAGCTACGCCGACGGAATTCAAAAATAAAACACCAGACGAGCGTCCAGAACTGGTCTGTCGAGTCCCATCAGAGAGGCTTATTAGTAAGGCTGATGCTCCCACCGAAAGCCTCTGCCCAACACGGGTTCCTTGGCATGCCCCTCTGCCCATCCATCTGTGATACTCGCGCAGTCGCCGGGCTTCGACCGAGCCCTTTGAATAGAATAGCATGTAGGTGCGGAAGCTTTGATTCCATCGTAGTATTTTCAGACATCCTTCTTTGTCTCTGTAGACAGCTAGAGACCCCTGTCTATCACGTTTGTTGAAAAGACAGCCGTACTAATATGCACTCATCACTTCAGTTTTCTTCCAGTCCCCCCCCCCTCTTCCTCCTCCTCCGCCTCCTCGTTCGGTCTCACTCCTACTCCCACTCATACGCCCAATCTCACCTCATTTCATCTCTTTCTCCGCTTAATCTCGGGTCTCCTCTAAAATATATACTCAGTAGAGCCTCATGGCTGCGCCTCAGAACCTTGTTCTGCCGATTTGGAGGGTCCATTCGGCTGCGTCTTCATCCCCGTCACATCTCGACTTACATGCTGTGATGTATATCTAAAGTACATACACGCAACAACCGCACCAGCATGTACAAACTGCAACATCGTCGCTAGACATATCCACCCTTCATCATACATTACAACGCATACTTTCTAGACTGTCGATCAAGTCGTCCTTCTCTCGTCTGTCTCTTCCGCTGTGTTTTTTGATTTCCTCTCTCTGCGTCCGGGATCTCCCACCACCCCTGCTCACTTCTGTCCGATAGACTGTCTTTTTCTCTCTTCCTCTTCTCTGCGCCTGTCTGCCTCTCTCCCTGCCTCCTTTTTTCGTAAATACTCCTGTTCCTTTGTTGACTCTTGTGTCTGTCATCTTTTCTTTCACTTCTGGTCAATGTCCTGCCTCTGATCATCCTTAATCTAATCTTCATTCTATCACCTCCCGTTCTAATTATTCTCTCGTTTCACCAGCTCAGTTTGGTTTTGTTTTCTTTATTCTGTTTCTTTCATCTCGTCTCATAATACTACCTCAGCACTCTTGACTTCGTACACTCCATTAAACCTCGCACTAATACCATTTGCATGTCCCGTGGCTGCTCCCCCGCCCCTCGACTCTATCCTTCTTTACTTTTTTAAAAATCCTGCTCGTCCTCGTCTCTCACTTCCCTGACTCCTTCTCTTCTCTTTCAAGCTCGAAAAGCTGTCTCAAAGGTGCAAGGTCGTCCTGTCCTACATCCAGAGACTGATACTCAACCAGCTTGGTTTAACATCAGCGCATTGGGTCTCGTCGTCTCTCACTTGCTGGCCTCTCTGATATCTCATTCACTTTTCATTGCTTCCCTTCATCCACTGCCCACCATGCGGTTCCATCCTCTCTTCCCAAGATACGTCAACTGTCCGGCTGGCTCACAATACTATGTATGCAGTGCCAGCGACTACAACGGATGCTGCAAAGTTGATGCGTGCCACTACGATGACGGCTGTCCCGCAGATGAGTCGGTCGTGGGAACTACAATCGGGGCTGCAACAACGGCCACAACGGCCACACCAGCTACAACAACGACAGCCGCTGCAACAACGGCCACACCAGCTGCAACAACTACATCGGCGGAACCGACAACCACGGCAGCAACCACCATATCTGCAGAGCCAACCACTTCCACAACACAGGAGCCTACATCAACTGTGCAGCCCCTCACGGAGAGCAGCACTACGCCGACGACAACACCCACCACGGCAACACCCACCAGTGGCACATCTACCACAGCTGACCGTGTGTCGGTTACAACAGCAACAGCCACTGCAACTACGACGTTTATACCAGCGCCTGCTCCTAGCAGCAGCAAGAGCTTCCCCAAAGGTGCCATTGGCGGTATTGCTGCCGCTGTAGTGCTGGTCGTGCTTGCGATTGCTGCCTTTTTGCTGTTCAGACGTCGTCGCAAGCAAGCGATGCAGAAGAAGGATGCGAACAACGGCAGCGATGAGCGGATGCTCTCTGATGACAGCAAGCCAGGAGCACCAACGCCTACCATGTCGCCAATGGGCGAGAAGGGTGTCTTCCAGAGTCCCACCCCCATGAGCACGGCCAGCACGCCCGCCTTCAATGGCAACGACGGTTTTATCAAGAGCCCTGTCGAAATGTACGGCAGCCCTGCCAACAGCGCGGTTCTCTTCGGCGAGCTGGATGGTTCCGAAGCAGCTATTGCTCGCTATGGTCCGTACGGAGCACGCCTCAAGGGAGGAGTACACCCTGCCATTGCCGAGCTCGATAGCACCACACACTCCAGGGTTGAGCTAGAGACGCCGCTGCCGACTCCCGCATCGACGCCCCAGTCGACTCCCCAGATCGGCTCAAACTCGCCCAATCTCTCCCTCATGAGCGGCAGCAACGGTGGCCGGTCAACGCTCGTGTCGTCGTGGCGCTCATCGACCAGGACCATGGGCACCGACGTTATCGCTGAAGAGCAGCCATCCAATGTCAGTCTCATGGGCTCGCCCACACTTGGGTCAGATCAAGAACAACAATTTGTCCCTCTGGTGTATGACGCTCAGGGCGAGGCACTACCAGTACAGCAGCAGCAGCAACCGAATGAGGGCCAAGGGCAGCCCGCCGGGCCAGTGACGGATAGTCCCCGTTCAAACCTGGATCTTTCCCAGAACGAGCGCGGCAATGGTGTGCATGTGGCCAGCTGGAACGCATACCAGTAAGAGTAGATAGATGAAGACGTTGAGGATGTTTCTATTTCTGCATTGTGTTTTCTTCCTTTTTCCTTGTTGCAACGTGTTTGATGCTATTGCCTCCCATAAGCATATATATACCCTGAGGGGCTTCCGTGTCGGCTTCCTTACGACGCACAACGATGTTGATGTATTTACTCGTTCTATAGCTAAACAAACACATATCAAATCTTGAGGTGTTGGTGATTTATATGATTTTCTTTATCTTTACTTTCTTTATATAGTTATCAAAGGAAGTCGTTGGCCGTGTGTATATACCAATTAAACAAAGTAATAATATAGCTAAAACAAAGTTAAAAAGTATCAACTACTGAGAGACAAGTGGCACAGCACAGAAATTAGATGTAAATAAGTATAATAATATAGATCCTCCAAGAAAATAGACGTATAGCAAAACCTTTGAAACTGAGCAGAAAGTCAAAAGCGATGTCTGCTCTTTCTTCCTTTGCTGCTGTTCTCCTTTTAAAGACCCTTCCAACCAGTCTCCAATGACACGAACGGGCTGCGCCAAGTTGTGTGTAGCTTTTGTGTGAATAATAGACGGTGCCATATTCCAGGCCATGGCTATTCTCTTTTGGTTGGGAGTATAAATAAGAAACGAGAAGAACCTCAGCCTCGGTCGGGAGTGATTGAAACGCGCGGAACACCAAACTAGGTAAACAATGTATGATAGCAGCAAATAAGAGACGCGCAAGAAACTCCCCAGGCCCTATTGTTTCATGAAATTTGCCCCTTCGGTCAAGCCTCGGGGGTCGTGGGAATAATTAGGCCGGTGCAAGAGGACAGCCGCGGCGTACTCACTTGAGAAGCCCCGTGTCGCTCCAAGTAAGCAGACCTGCGACAACAGCCAAGGGGCCAGCGCTCAGCCTTGCAGCTTGCCCATCTCCTCGAGCAGCTCCAGCAGGTCGTCGTCGGAGATCTTGTTGGTCAGCGACGGAATCAGCGTCTTGGCCTCCTCCACGCCGTCAGGACACAACGAGCCCAGCGCGGCACGCTCGAACTTGGTAAGTTCGGTGTGGGACGCAAGCAGCCGCTCGACAGCCTCGACGTTCTCCTTCCGCTTGAATCGTGCAAAAGCATCAAGGTAGTCAACCGTCTTGGTCAACACCCTGCTGCGTGTTAGTGCTGCCATTTCCCCGTCATTCGTTCCAGTTCCAGCAAATGGTGTCCAGTTCGAGCTTACTCTGTCTCATTCAAGTTCTTGCGGTCGTTCCGGCGCTTCGCCATGAGCGCGTTGATGACGAGCCATGCTTCTGACAGCGACAGAGTGTCGACGCCCTCGAACTCGCCCAGTCTCAGCTCGGTGCCAGCCTCCTCCTCACCGGGCGGCGGCGGCTTCGGGCGGGATGTGGGTGCCTGGGGCATTTTAAAAGAAGCGTTCGGGTGGGCTGTGAGGCTTGATAAGAAGCAGGCCGGGGCGAAGGAGCTTCGAAAGCCTTGGGGAGACGTCTCTCCCGTCAAGGTAAACGAACGGCGACGGTGGGCAGAGGCGTGTTGAGAAGCTGGGCCGAAACGGGCATGCGTATGTGCGGATGAAATGTCGGCGGGAAAGCAGAGGCTCGGCAATGAGTGTCCGCGGCGTTTTGATGGGCGGGGAGCTGGCGGTGGTGGCAGAGGAGGTCGAGGAGAGGCTCAAAAGGAGGAAAAGAAAGAATGTCGTTGGATTTTGGCTTCGAACGAAGACGGTACCTTGGTACGCGCAGTAGGGTACAGCGCAAGGCAGGAGCGACCTGCTAGCGCCAATTACTAAGTTTTAGTCGTGCGACAGAGGACAAGGGCCCCGCCGAATGCAGCCTGGCTGGGCCTGATTATGTAACACAGCGCCCCCAAGCAACAATGCTGTCGCATGGCGGTGTCTCCATACAAACCGCGCTACAGAGCTCCTGGAGGTTACTGCTGCCATTAAGACACGATAGGAGGCACATGGTCGCAGCAAGACCACATCGCAACCTACGACGCCGACAGCTCGCACCCCATCTGCGACTCGGCTCTCTTCTCACGGCACACCCGGTGAGTAGACGGCGAGAGAGAGAGAGAGAGAGAGAGATTGCCATATTGTACAAGTTGCACATGCTGACGTCGACACAGCCTTCGTTGACGGTGCATCTCATGATGACGAGCTCCTAAACGACGACACATCACAAACATGTAAGCTTTGCAGTGCCCTGTCCGTCATCTGGCGTTATCTCTCATATCTAACAGCAGAGGACGATATTCTCTCTTATCGTCATCAACAAGGCCGGCGGCCTGGTCTACAACAAGACCTTTCACGAGGGCGGCCTGAACCAGCTGAGCACCAACGACTACCTCATCATTGCAGGCACATTTCATGGGTAGGTTATATTCCGTCTGCTTAATTTGGGTATCTCTTGCATAGCTACTCATAGCTTGAAGCCATGTGTGAACAGCGCTGACCGATCGCCAGCGTCCACGCCATCACTACTCGTCTCAACCCCCTGAAACACTTGAAGGGTACCAATGCGGCCGCATCGGCCGGAGCGGGTGTGGGCATCAATGCCTCCGGTACAACAGGCGCACTCGGAGGAGGGGGACCCCTGCCTCCAGGAACGGTCATGACAGCGGCCGGACTCGCCCCATGCCGGCCCGACCCGCCATCCGGCCTCGAAGTCCTGGAGACGGAGAACTTCCGCATGCAGTGCTTCACCACCATCACGGGTACCAAGTTTCTTCTGTTCGCGGACACGGCACAGGCCAACGTGGATGCGACAATACGCCGCATCTACGATCTGTACTCGGACTATGTGATGAAGAACCCCTTCTACCAGCTGGAGATGCCCATCCGCTGCGACATGTTTGACCGCAAGCTCTACTCCTACATCCGCGAGATCAACAACCGATAGAATGGCCGATCTGTGCCGGGTGGAGCGGGCATAGCAATGCATGGCTACGTGAAGAGGAGGGTGGTTGACAACGGAGACCAATGGCCATGATGACGACTACTACACGAGATGTTTTGAGATTTGCTTTGGAACGGGATCAGCTTTTATATCATACCTAGATTCAGACGGCACAATTCACGTTTACTTCACTATTCATGCTGTCCAGTAGACTCGAATGTGTGTCTTCTGTATTTCTATTACTCATACAATGCTTGCCACGGCCCAACATAACATCCATGAAAGGCAGTAGTCGCGAGTCAAGCCCAGACACCTAAGCTCCAGTAGGAAGCAGGAGGACATAAAATGCAAAACCGTAAAAAAGATCATCTAGACTGTGTGCAGCAAAACTATGAGGTGTCCATCTTGTCGTCGTCTTTGCCCTCCCTCTTGGTGTCCTTGCTGCCGCTACCACTGCCGCTTGCCTCGCCGTCCTTGTCCAGGAGAGGTGCCGACTCGTCTTCCTCCTTGACGGCCCCCAGCGAAGCCTTCTTTGCCTCGGCCTCCTCTTCACGCGCCCGCTTCTCTTGCCGCGCTGTCTCTTCCTCCATACTCATGCGCAGAGCAAGTGCCAGTTCCGGGTCCGTAGACGGGTCGAAGCCAAACTCGCTGAATTCGCCGCCAGCCTCGCCGCCGCCGGCCTCGCCGCTGCCGCCAGCGCCACCTTCGGCTGCGCCTTCGCGCGCCATCAATGGGCTCTGCTTGAGCTGGTCGCTCAGAAGGCTGCCGCTAGGCGGGATCACAACAAGGTGGCTGCCCTCGGCACCCTTGACCTTCTCGTTGAACTTGGTGAGCTTCTGTTGGGTCTCGGAGTCGAGGTCACCGAAGAGGACAAAGTCGACGGACACGTTGTACTTCTTGAGCTTGCCGGCGAGCGACAGCAGCGCCTTCTCATCTTCGGATACAGGAGAGCACACAAACGCAATAATTCGCGTGCGCTGGAGCTTGTTCTTGCGGTGGCGGAGGGCGAGCTAGAGTGTACGAATGATTAGCAAAAGTCCGTATGCCCAACGATGACCAGCGCCCCGCTATCGCCTCCACGTACCAAAGACACTTGCAGCGCTGTCATCAGGTTTGCGTCGCCCCGGATGTTCTTCTTTGTTCGGTGCAGGCCCTCGAGGACCTTTCCTTGCTCAACCGTCATCGTCACGAGGACCTCGGGGCCTTTGCCAGCCATGCTCATGAGGCCGACCTCGGACTCCGGGTTTCCGTTTGTGATGTGGCGGAAGACAACACCCACAGCATCGGCCTGGGCTTCGAAACGTGTGGGGACGTAGTCACCGTTGCGACTGCTCTCGCTGTTGTCGACAACGATCATGACCGCTTCCATCGGCATCTTGGCGGTGTTTGGTGGCTTGTCGGCCGCGCAGTAGGGTGGTAATAGGGCTTGCAACCGAAGAAAGTCAATAATTCAAGCAATTGAAGCCAAGTCCGAGTTGTGTTGTGCAATCGAGGCGAGGCTGATGATGGCGATGTCGTTGTGATGGGGATCGAGAGGAACGGCTGGAGGGAGAGAACAAACAAGCAAGCAAGCAAGCGCTGTCTAGCTGTCGTCAGGCAAAGGTCAGCCTAGCACAGTGGGAGTGCTCAGTGAGGTACGGAGGTACGTGGCAGAATACCCACCTGTGTATATACGGCAGGCGGTGAGACATAGGTGCGCACGGACCATGCCGCCACGGTTCACAGCCCTCCAGTGTCACAGCAGTGTTAGTGTTTGTTTACTTTATGAGGCCTGAGCGTTCGGCCAATGTCGAATCTCTCTTTTCCGTCCACGACCACGCGCTTCTCAACATCGACGACAACCCACACACGCAGCCACGAAACAGAACCGTTCGCTCACATCGACGACCATACATCATAATATAAACGCATCATACCATCACTTCAACACGATGCCTCCCCGCGGCCGTAAGAGAAAGTCGGAGTCCATCGCGTCCGAGATGGATGACGCGCCGAACATGACGACAACGACAACCGCCGGCCAGAAAGTTGCCACAAAGACGAGCAGTGCAGAAGAGAGTCCGAGAAAACGCCAGAAGACGGGTGTTACGGCTGCCCAGAAGCAGGCGTTGATTGACAACCTCCAACTTGAGGGTGCGTTACTAAAGTGCTGGCTTGGCGAAAACAAGATCAAACAGACATGGAAGAATCGGCAACATCATCAAGCAGAAAACTAACTGTACAGTGACCGAACGTGCTCGGAAACTTCGGGCCCAATACAGCCTCCAGGCCCAGGGACTGCGGACGCGCATAGAGATACGCGTCAACCGGATCCCTATGGCCTTGCGGAAGCTCAAGATGGGCGAGCTTCTCCAGAAACACTCGACCAGCCAGCAGAAGCCCGCTGCATCCAAGAAGACACCAGCCTACTCTTCTGAAATCCGGCCAGCAGCTCCTCCGGTGCCTGAGAAAGACTACCACGCCGCGCGCCCACCGATGTCGCGAGCAGAATCGTCACCTCGGGCTGCCGTCAGCAGACCCATGAAGCGTCTAAGGTCAGTCTATCTAAATCATGTCACTTGACTGAAATGATTTCCTACCGCATGCATACTAACTCTCTCATCAGTGACCAACTGGCTGGTGGCGACAAGGAGAACCAAAACACCCACCTCGATAACCCTAAGAAGCGTCAACGGGCCGGCAACGCTTCAGCAGCGACACACACTGCACAATCCGCACAGGTGCTTTCACCAGCATCATCCAACTCACGCCTCAATCCCCGCGAACGGGGTGCTCCTGCACATGCACACGCACCTTCGTCGCCAGTCAAGTCGTTTATTGCACGGCCGATGTCGCCTACCAAACAGTCCACAAACCTCATCAGCTCGATGGTGGAAAAGGCGCGTGCCACACGTGCTGCCACAACCCGCAAGCCTACCACATCATCCACGGCCAGCTCCGCGGCTGGCGGCACGTCTCGGGCGCGTGCTAAGGCGACAACGGCGACAGCAGCGGCACCTGCGTCACGGTCGACAGCGGCAGCAGTAGCACGGAATGCACGGAGAATTAGTGGTATCAGCGAGTCCAGCGATGCTAGTACATCGACAGTTGTGCGCAAGGTTGGCCGGCCACCAGGCTCGACGGCGGCATCGAGTGGTGCACGGAAGGTGACGGGAACAACGTCTTCGTCAGCAGCAAAGAAATCTGTGATGGGCTCCATCAAAAAGAGCATGGCAAGCGCCTCGGCCAAGAAAGCCCCCGCGGCGAAAGCAGCACCAGCCACTGCAGCAGCGGCAACAACTCGGTCGGGTAGAATCCTACGCAAGAGAGAGTAACGACTGCACGGTGTCATCATGGTTTGCGTTCATTGTTTGCGTTGTAATTGATTCGGTCTGATTGCTTGGGTATGATGTTTGGAGAGCGCCCTTTCTGGCCAGCAAAATATCGGCGTCTAGGGTATGTCGTGTCGAGGCTACATCATTGCTTTTCTGTTTATTGTTGATCTGCTGCACAGGAGTTTTGTTTTGTTTTAAAGGATCATTGTCAATCGCATAGCATCTGCATCACAGATGCACAAACAGTTATATTGCTTGCATATATTTCCCGCACCATACATTGGCTTGCCTCAGAGCCTACGTGCTTTCATCTTATGATTTTCAATAATGATATTCAACGCTTATTTTGGTATTGTGTATTTCTGGAACGTTTTCTATGCTGTTCTGCGACCCGTCACCCGTCCACGCATACGTGAAGGCTTGCACCACATGTCCAGAGCGACAGATCATAATCCCGCAAGTGTTGCAGCAGCTGCAGCTGCCGCCGCTGCGGCCTTCTTCTTTGCCTTCTCATCAATGAACTCGATGTTGTCATTGGGAATGTTCTTGTACTTGTCGAGGATGTAGTCCTCGATGTCAGGGTACACGTCGCCCTGGACCACAATCTCCTCGCCGCCGCTGGGCAGTTTGGACACGGACGAGCCTGTGGCAAACTTCTTGCCGAAATCCTTTGCGACCTTCTTCAGGTCCAAGCCGAACGCCTCGAGTCCGGACACGGATGTGACGTGCTTGCGCTTATTGCGCTCGATGCGCTTGATGACGATATGGCTCTTTGCCATGATCGTGGCCTGCTTCTGCTCAGCGGCCTCGGCCTTGGCAGTCTTCTTCTGGGCGTCCTTTGCAGCGCGCTTCTGGGCATCGACCGACAGTGCGGCTGTGGCAGCTTCCAACGCTTCTGTTGCACGGAAAGACACATTGTTAACAAGAGGACGTTGCATACTTTCCCGATCGTTGGCAGCATCCAACTCTCCATACCTGGTGACCAAATCTGCTGGTACAGATCCACGTTGTTGGCTTCTAGCCATTCCTGGCATTTTCTAACAGTGCCTCCATATTCGCAGTACTATGTATAAGAAAGATATATGTTAGCACTGGCTCGGCAGAGTGCAGCAGGGAGTTCACAAGGGAGCTTTGTCGGTTCGTACCTCTGGGGGCATTGTGCAGACTAAAATTGCGGAAGCAAATATATAGGGTCAATGTCAGTCAATGCTTTCGTCTGGGCGAGACACGATGATGGGTGATCCAGCAATCAAGAGATCAGAGATCAAGGGATCGGAGATCAGAGATCAAGAGAGCAGGGGTTTGTATGCGTACCACCGCAGTAGGAGACGTGGCGGCTCTGAGGCTCCAAGACCTCGGTTGACTCAACATCGGCCATTTCGGTATATGGAGGAAGGTATGAGGTAGAGAAGGGTGCTTTGTTGTTGAGTGATCTGGTTCCACGCTGCAGGTGAAGCTGGAAAGGAAGCTCGACAACGTGTCTCGCCGAAACCGGATTGCGAAATAAAGAAGCTGGTCGTGTAGGTTTAGAGGTATGATGACCAAGCGCCTTGTCGTGTTATATGTAGCCTTATAGCTTTCGTCTGTTGCTGCGTGTCGCGTGCTCGTGATGTCGTCGTGTTCGCAGTCGTGGTCGTGTGTAGTCGCCTGCAATGGCGATGGGATGCTTTTTTCTTTGATAAGCCAGATAGTGCTCTAGCTTACAGTGCTTCGAGTGCAATCGGCGCGTGATAGTCGCTTTCGCGCTGTCGCCAGCAGTGCAAGCAGCGTAGAGCTGCCCCTCATTCTGCAAAAACGCACCTGCAGAGCTACGTGCCTGGCGGGGTACTGTTACACACTGTATGCATACTGTGTGCTAGGTACTGGCTTATGTAATCCATTTAACCTCTGTTTACATGTATCTAGGTATCTTTATATCGTCTTGAGTCAAGCGTGCCCCGACGGCGGTCGTGCTTTCCCACTTACACCAAATCTAGCCACGCGGTGCCCAAACAGGAAGGGACGATGCGCCGTCGCCGTTTATCAAGCGCTTAGGCCCTCCTTTGTTCCTTCCTTTTCAAGACAACTTGGGATGCTCTTTCCGTTTTCTCTCAGATATTGCAACCTCACAGTTGCACTTGCCTATCCGTTCTTGCTGATCACGTAAGTACGGAGTATGCCTTGTTGGGAATCCCATTTCCCGCCTGCATCTGCCATGGTCCATCATCACCAACTTCATCTCCTCTCGCCATCACCTGGCACACTGGGCGTCTCGCCCCTTTACCAATTTCTTGGAATACTTTGTCCAACTACTAGTATGTTACTTACATTGCAGAAATGAAAGAAGCGCGTGATACTGTCATCAGTCAATAGTCGTCCGTGCCGAGACGGCAGTGATGATCCGATCTATCGAGCTATTGTGTGATATGCGAATGGCAATCGGACGCAATCAGAGGAACCCGAACGACATTGCATCACAGCCCCGCGAGCTCTGTCTACCAAAGGCCCAGTCCAATTATACAACGCGACGAAGAGGGTCGCGCCATCACGAATGTTCCCGATAAGAATAAGAAGGGCGTCGGCGCTGGCCGTCTCCGGATTTCCTCAGGCCGAGGTCAGTCATATTTTTATGACATTGAGGTGCACGCCCGGCCTGGAGACCTGGAATGCAACTTGAAGATTCAATGCATATTGACACAGGCTCTGTCTTCTCCGCCTCTGTCATGCCTGTGCTTTGGCATCGCTCGTTTCGGCCACAACTGTCTCCCTCGACGTTACCCAGAATCTCATTTGGTCTTCGTATCCACAGCCCGTGCACTATTGGCCGATCGAGCCCTCCCAGAGTCGCACTGACAGTATCTGGGCGGCTCGCCTACATGTGCACTCGGATTTCTCAACTTTTTAAGCGCCGGGCCGTCCACACGGACACTGCCATTGGTCCGCTGATCTGCAGCCGGGGTGTCTGTTTGTTTGCTGCCAGCACCACTGCCTCAGTCGTCACCACCACCAAAGCTTCCGTCCCGTCTCACTTTGCACTATCATTGCGTCTCCTGGTTGGCGCGCGCCATCCCAACTGGCGACGCCTAAGACTCGAATGTTTGGCCCCATCTTTGTTGCATATCCACCATGGTCGTCGAGACAGGATAGACAATGCTGATATACATCCTGATTGGGCAACTCGCCCGTCTTGGTCAAAGCATGGAGATGATGCTGCGTCGTTTCTGTCCCTTTTCAGACTCATAATGCTCTTAGTGCTCTCGGTGGAGGCAGCAGAAAGACAGGCACAGCCAGCTCCAGCGAATTGGCTGTCCCGGCCACCCTCCACGAGATCGGCCTCATACGGATGACCTCGACCGAAACACCAGGTGGCAGGCAGAGGCGGCCATCATGCGTGAAAAAGAGAAGACCACGGCCAGAAACAGTCACAAGTTGGCATGGACTAGACTGTCTAGAGAGTCACAAGGTGTGACAAACAACGAAGCACTGGTTGCCAAAGAATCAAAATCAGAGAAGCACAGAGTCAAAGACTCCATGGCAAGTGCCTTGGCTGGCATGTATTTTGCCATGAAAAGGCAGAAACCCCTCGACAAGACAACGTTGAAGGAGGGGACCAGACACGGAAGAGGATGTAGAGGCAGAAATGACAAAAGCCAATGCTGTAGGATGAAAGCTCATCAGACTGCCACACACACTGTGAGCGCGCGTGCTAGCCGCTGGCCGTTGATGCAGAGCTCGACACACCATGCACACCCACCATGCTGATATATTAATATATGCGTGTTCAGTCTTGCATGCCATCCCATGCCATCCCATGCAGCCCCATGCAGCCATGCAGCCCAACTCCATTCTTAAATCCTCTTCACTTTCGTTCTTTATCTCTTCCCCAGTTTTGATCAGACTGCCGTTCCTATTTTTGGCATGCCCTTCCTGGCTCTTCTATTCTGGCCTTGTATATACTGTCTATAACCAACCCCTTGGCCACCTCTTACATATTGCATTTCTCTCACTCTTTTTCTCTTCTCTTTTTCCTTTTCTTGATTCTTTTCTTTCGGTTTTTGCCTTCATCCCCTTCTTCGCTCACTGCGTATTTCATTACTGTTTGTCTGTAGAGACTCCTGGGTTCGTTGATCGAGCCATCCTGTCGTTTGAACACCACTCTAATTCTTCCTCGTCGCTGGACTCGACAAACCCTTGACGCCGGCCGTTATTTTACAATCTACCCGCAAGACTCAAAGCAACCAATTTTACCATCTCAAAAAGTTATCAACGTCTGGTCTTACGTTTCTTTTTTGTTCTCTTTTTTCGACTTTTCAACATATTCTAGCCTACGGCTAATCTGGCACCATGTCTGACGCCACTTATTCAAACTCCGCATATCGCGGTGCCATTCACTCTTCGCAGGATCGGAGAGTCGAGTACCGCTATCTTAATACCATAATGGAGGAGAGCGACTTCAGCGAGTCCTCTCCCGTCGCCCAGAAGCAAGCTTCTATCCCCATGCTGCTTCGTGAGGAGCGTCTCCGCGAGGAGCGCAAGATGAACGATCACCTGAACGACGGTCGTAGACGCACCGCCCACGAAGACCGCGAGCAGAGAATCGACATGTGGTTCTCGCCCATGAGCGACCACTTCCCTACGCCCCGAGGCTTCCACTTCCTTTCAGCTCCTATCCTGCCATCTTCTCCGTCGGCATCGTCTGCTGATAATGAAGCCGAGCGTGACGACGGCTCTTCGCCCGACACCGACTCCCCTTCAAGCTCCTGGAACCGTGGCAGCACATCCACTGATGTCACCGACTTTGACATCTACTATGCATCCGACGAAGAGCCTGCCTCCAGGAACAACAAGTCAAGATCTTCCCCCGCCAACCGTTCCACGCCTTCTCGGCATGCGCAGGCTTCCGTGCAGGCAGGCAGCCCACCTAAGCGCGTTCGCAACAACTCTGTGGAATCCCGTAGAGTGCTCCCCCAGCTGAGCATCCCAACACGGGCACAGACAGTAGCTCTCGCAGACCCGGACCCGAAGCTCTGCACATCGCCAATGGCCCCAACACCATCTGCACAGGTTCCTATGTCCCCAGCTATTATGTCGTTTATGCAGAAGCAGCTTGCCAGCCCCCTTCCGCCTGCCTCAGCACCACCATCACTTGATGGCAGCATGACATCCGAGCAGCTGTCACACATCTCAATCACACCTAGCTCGGACTCTGCACCACCCACGCCAGTTATTGGCCCTTCCGACGAGTCTAATGGCGAGTGGGATGGTATCCGCCTTCAACCCGATGCTCTCGCTACCCTTCACTCCCTGTCTCGCTCCGATGCTGGCTCCAACGACGGCAACGACGAGCCTGAGCGTGTTCTCGAGGTCCCTGTGGAGGCACCTCCAGCTGAGGAGATGTCGGAAAGCCCCTCTCTGCAGCCTTTCCTTCGTCTCGTTACGTCTGGTCTTGCACGCCATACTGTTCCGTTCTCCCCCGTCCACCAACGCTCGCTTGCTGGCCTCACTCGCCTTGAGATTCCTTCCCCTGGCGGCTTTTTCTCGGGCCTCTCCCCACGGACCCGCCACACCTGGCACATGCCCGGTATGACGCCGGTCGATTCGGCTCATCCTCCTACATCTGGCACAGCAGAGCAGTTCTACAGACTACCATGGAACAACGAGACTGCACCCATGCCCCAACTGTCTCGCCTGAGAGAGCGCCCGCTGCATCTGTCTACTGACGAGAAGTCAGACTCGCCAGTTGAGCAGGTTATTGAGGTCGCTGCCCCAGTTACAAGCGAGGACCCTGTCACAGCTTTCCGCGTTCAGAACACCCCGGTGACTGCCAAGCGTGTTGTGACTGAGGAGCTCCCATTCACCCTGGCTGAGACTCTAGTTGAGTCTGATGAGGCAGCTGAGCTTGCTGAGCTGAGCGTCATCGAACTCCCTGAGCCCATTGAGGCCAGTTCCCCCGTCGAAGAAGTGATCGCCACCGAGATTGTGAACGATTACCTTGCTATTGATGCGGAAAAGATGCAGCAGGCCGCCCTGTCTTGCCTGGACCGCACTGAACTCTGGCTCATGGCTCAACGTTCGTACCTCAACGGTGTTGCTGATCTGACCGAGAATGCTGAGGATGTCCCGTCCCCAACGCCTGAGGACGAGTCCCCCGAGGTCTCTTCCAAGGAAGACAACCAGCAGATGACTGTTTCTACTCTACCTCTTCCTCGCAAGAAGACTGTTCGCTTTTCCGAAGGCATCAAGTCACCTGCGGCACCTCGCGTTCTTCCCGCCAAGCTGCTTCACCAGGAGTCGGCGTACTACCGCGCCTTCACCGACCTTGTTATCCGCTCCCACGCCACAGACGTTTTTGCAAGCCGTCTTCCACGCTTCGAGGCCCTTCAGGCCCAAAGACTGCTTCTCCACGATTCTCACCGCAGCCAGCTCCTGGGCAAGTACCAGCTGACCGTTGTCCCACAGTCGGCCAAGAAGCGAATGAGCACCAACGTCGTTCGCGGCGACGATGCCATCATTGATGACCCGGCGAAGATGCGCGCTGAGAAGGATGCAGATGCTTTGCGCCAGATGGCCATGACCACCTGGCACGTCGCCGCCCTGAAGCTTCTGAATGGTGGCCGCTTGATCTCCGCGCCCGTTCACAAGCGCCTCGCGCGTATGAGCCGTATGGCTCCCGGTCCCAACGGTGTGTGCCGTGACCGTGCTCGTATTCTGGACCTGGGTGGTCAGGCTACGTGCGACTGGGCTTGGCACGCTGCCCTGCAGTACCCCAACACCAAGGTATACAGTGTCACCACCAAGGCAATCCGGCAGCTTTCGAACGCCAACATCCGCGGCCCTTCCAACCACCGCCAAGTCGCCGTGGAGAAGCTGACGAAGCTGCCTTTTGACGATTGCCAGTTTGACTTGGTGCGTGCTTCAGAGCTGTACTCGATCCTCAAGTTTGTCGGCGAGAACGGCGAGGATGAGTGGGAGACTTGTCTTCAGGAATGCTACCGCGTGCTGAAGCCAGGTGGCTACCTTGAGTTCAACGTGCTTGACTCGGACATTGTCAATGCCGGCCCTCTGGGCAACGCCAAAAGCGTCGAGTTTGGCTTCTCGCTACAGACTCTCGGCTACGACCCGGCGCCGACCAAGATGTTCCTGGGCCGGTTGGAGCGCGCGCGGTTCTGTGACGTTCGGCGGGCATGGGTCTGCCTGCCCGTCGGCCCGCGGCCCGAATCGCTCACCAAGCCCGCAGTGTCGCGCGACTCCAGCGGCTCCATTATCCCGACTGTCAGCCTGGATGCCATCGTGCACGGCTCGACCGACAACATTGCTGCCCTGACAGGCCTCGTGGGAAGCTGGAGCTGGGAGCGGTGGCTCCTGCGGGCGGAGATGGAGAAGACTGCCGGTGATCTGCGCTTGGTGGACACTGTCACTGCCAGCCCTGCCCTGCACGAGGCAGGCAAGAGCCTTAATGGCGTGCACGCCATTGTCGAAGAGGGCCGGTCGACCGGCGCAGCATGGCGTATGCTGCGCGGATACGCACGGAAGCCTCGGGCAGACATGGGCACGATCAACATGGTTCTTGACATGGGCTGGTAGACAGCATTCTTCTCGTCCCGTGTTCCTTTTGTTTTGTTTTTGTTTCCTCTTTGCTTCTGCCCTTCTTTCTACTTGCTTTTTCTCGTTCCCCGAGTACCCTCCCACCATGCTACAGTGTCGCTTGTGATGTATCGCAGCCTTTGCAAGTTTGTTTTCCCCTTCGTTCCTACTCTGGTGTCATGACATACAACGTCGCTTTCCTTTGTTGGCCTCTTTTTATATATTCTATTTCCTTTATTTTGTCCTTTTCCTTTCTTGTTTGTTTAGCTAGAAGCAGTCGTTTGGACGGCATGTGGTTTCTTGGCTTGTAATATCTACCAAATTGCAAAGACAAGACAGCATGAGATGATGACGGCCGGCTGTGGTTGTGTATAAAAATACTTTTGTACTTGCGTTTTACTCTCCTGTAATGGATATATATTTTGAGTTTACTAGACTATATTTTCTTATTCAAGCCTATACGTGATTATATTGCATGGAATACTCTGGCAGTCAAGTAATGTATAATCAAGTAATACACGTAGTATCGAAATCTTACTATATAAACATGCAACACGGTTGAATAGATAAGTAAAATTTACATAACCCAAATAAAAGAAGTAAACAAAGAAGCCGGTATAATTTGTAAAATATATGTCCACTGCCTGGACTTTTGCTCTTGCAGGACCTGGTACGCCCATCCGGACTTCAGTCGGGATATAACAGTGAAATACATAGATAATAACCAACAGAAGTCGTAAATATAAATTTGAAGAAAAGCAGCCGTCATTGTCTGCCATAAAGCACAGTCGTCATAATAGATCCAGGTCATCATTGGCTTGGGCCCCAACCACCGAGGTCCATCGTTTCCATGGGGCCCATCTGGATCATCGTCCGTAGAACTCCCTCGGACACTGGCGTTATGACGGTCTGTCCCTCGATGTTCCAACCTTCTGAGATCATGAAATCGCTCGAAGTCGGGTCGCCTGACATGATGCCGCTGATACTGCCGCCACCACCCATAGAAAGAGCGGCAGCACTGGCTGCGTTAGGCGGGCCTGTCGAGTAGCCGGTGGAGACGCCGTTGGCCTGAGCATAGTAGCCACTGATATTCCCGTCCATGCCAGTCCCTTGCTGTCCGCTGACTATGACGCGGGGTGGTGATACGGGGCTGGTATCAAACGAACTGCCGGCTGAGTGCATCTTGCCGCTCTGCGGTGGCGCAAGATTGTGCTGGCGGCCTTCGGAAGCAGCGCTGGAGTTGGGTGTTGGGCGGTTTGACGTGCCGTCGCCGGGCGAGGTGGACATGTCCTGGATATCGTCGACGTAGCCCAGATTTTGACGGCCGGAAGTGAGTATTGTGCCAACGCCCCCCTCGCCATATCCGCTGTTGTGATTGTGAACCTGGAACATGGATGCATGCCCGACATTCGGGTCTCGTGTGGGCAGCTGCCGTGGCTCGGCAAATGCCCATTGTTGGTGTGTGGTCGAGGATGCCGTCGAGGAGCCATTGCTGCCATTGTTGCTGGCACTGTTCCCACCTGTCCCGACAGGACTTGAGCCAGACAAGCGGCCTCGAGAGCTGTTGTCGTCGGCAGTAGTTTCTTCGTTGGTTGAGGGCTCCTTTGGCTTTGAAAACTCTCGCTGGTAAGACAATATGCCATCGACAGCGCCTTCCTCGCAGACGGCACCTGGGCGATTGTTGCCACCAGACGATGGCTGCACGTGTTGGTTAGTAGCTGCTAGACTGAGGGAGCAGGGGGGATATACAATGTGTTTAAGAACTTACACTGTCGGTACTCATGGGGAAAGCAGATTTGAGCTCTGGGATACGGTCGCCCAGAGCCTCGAGGTCGACGTCGAGCTGCACAAGGAACGACTCGGTCAAGGGATTCCGACGCTTGAGGGCGCTCATAGCCGTCAAAAGGAAGCGCAGGGTATCTATCGCTTGGCTTTCCTTTGGCTTGCCCTTGAGCAGCTGGACGAAAACCCTAGCTGCCACGTAGAGGCAGAAGGAGATAAAGGGGTTCATCTGGCAGTGTTAGTAGCCTACACAAAAGAAACGAACAAAATGCGAGAGAATTAACAAAATTATAAAAGAGAATAGAGAGACATACTGCAGACAAGTCCAAATGCGAGACCATTCGCATGATTTTAGCAATTTCTTTTGCAGAATTGACGCAACGGAATTTGCTCTCGGGCCCGACTGAGCTTTCTAGACCGTTCTTTTCGGCTTTGAAAATGGCGGCTTGATGAAGACAGATGGTTGAGGTGTAGATGCACATGTTTGTGAACACGACATTTGGGTTTGAGATGCCTTCAGGGAGCTTGAGGTGGCTTGGTAGGCCGAGTTGTGTGTTGAGGAGGACGTTGTCGAGGTTGCGATGGCGCTTCCAGAACTCGCCGTTGAGGTCGTTGTCTTTGTCATCGCCGTCGGGTCGGTGGAGGTGTGTGAGGTTGCGGCCAAACAGGCAGGCCATGAGGACGATACCGGCAAAGGAGGTGAGCTGGCCGATGCCAGACGGACACATGGCCTCGTTCAGTGGGATGCTGTTTTCTGGGCGGCTCATATTGAAAGCCTCTTCGGAACACGGCAGGATGGTGCTGATGTCGCGCTCGTCGACAGTCATGGGCCAGCCCGTGCCGATACTGGCGTAGCGGTCCTCGCAAAACGCCATCCAGAAAGTACGGCGGCGCTCTTCCTTTTCAGTCCAGTCGCGCGGTGGCGGGATGCACTGCTTGACCTCCAAACCAGATCCGTCGAGACGGTGCAGGCCGATCCTGAAACGTTAGTACAAGCTACGGATGGGACGATGTTTTGGCATCATGGTGAACTCACATTTGAGACAGACGGACGGCCTGACCAGTGCTCATCCATGCACGGGGAAAGTACATCATCTTGAACTCGTAGGAAGCCAAGATGACGTGTGTCTGGACGTGGGCAACCGAGATCATGTGCTCACCGAAGCCTTTCATGTAGTCGACTTCGAGGTACTTGCGGGCTCTTTGGTAGAAGAGGTCCTTGAGATCATTATACCGCTCGTTGACGGAGCAGGCGGACATCCACATGGCATACCGCAGGCATACGGGTGGTCGTTGGGTGATGGCACTGGGATGTTAGCTGGAGAGGTACACAATCGCAAAGGACGACACGCGCCCGGGAAAGAACGTACAGATTCATGGCTGCATAATAGCGCGCGCGATGGATCATTGGCAGAGAAGGATGCACCTTGTCAAAGTAGATGCGGTTTAGGTCATCGACGATAGACTGCTCTGGGAGTGGTTCCTCGAGGCCGAGCTGGACAATCTCCCAGCTTGAGTTGTTGTCCAATCCACTCATGCTGGGTATGCGACTGGAAAAGTTGAAGTCGTCGAGAGAGCCTTGGCGTGGAGGGGACTCGGTGTTGAACTGCCAGTTGTCCCGGCCAGCGGCTAGGTTGAGAGTTGCGTCGGGGATGGCAAAGTCACTGGTAGTGGCGGCCGCATGGCTACTGCCAATGGCTTGGTCTGCGCCAGGCTGTGTGGCGGCGTTTTGGGCCGAGGATACACCGACACTGGAAGGCGGCAAAGCAGAAGACGGGCCCGCGTCGGAGGCAAAGCCCGGCAGGGCATCAGCCGGTCCTGGCACCGCGTCCTGTGTCTTGAGCATGACCTCGACTTGTTCTGAAGGCGTCAGTATTACAGTGATTACACATGTGATTAGTTTAGAGATATAGGGAACGTACTCAGACGCTCCTCGAGAGCCTTGACGTAGCCTCGCTTAGGACCACTCTTCTTGCGGACCTCGTCGTAGGCGCACTGGTGGCCGAGGCGGGCGCACGTGCTGCAGCTGGGACGGCGTCCATCGCACTTGAGCTTGCGCCTCCGGCAGATGAGACAGGCGAGGCGCTTCTGGCGGGGAATGCCTGCGTTGGGGTTGTCGTCGGCCCGCGACGATGAGGCGTCGAGATTGGTGCCTCTGATCGGCAGATCGTCCGGGGACATTGTTCTTGACATTCTATCGAGTGTCGGATGTGTGTCTGGGATGGGTATGTGGCGGGAGATGCGATATGGGGTGAGCAGCGAGCTTGTCGGCGTCGCTAAACTGAGTGAGAGAGGGCGAGAGGAACAGATGGCAAGGTGCGTATCGAGACAGTCGAGACAGTCCAAGATGTAAACGAAAGTCGACAAAAATGGGATAAGATGGGATGGGATGGGACAAGATGTGGAAAAAAGTCGATAGTGTGTCGGGCGAGCTAACGGCCGTTGAAACAAAGAGAATAATAGCCAAGCAGGGTAGACGAGCACAAGTAGAACGGATTATCGACAGTTCACGAGCGCTGCAGCATTGCAGTTCAGCGGCCGGAATGGAGGGGGCAGACGGTTGACGCCGAGGTCATACGGCCCCGCGTGCCGCGACAATGCGGATGCTGGTGCGTGTTTCGAGGCAAGCCGTATGTCTGAAGGTGTCCGAGAGCTGTCGACGGCAGCGCTGGCAGTGCCGACAGCGAGGGGTGCTGGCAGTGGATGTCGTCGAGCGGCCGGGTCGTCGTCGTCGGGCAGTGCGGGGAGGAGGATGCGCAGCGTGCGACGGCGGAGAAAGTCGCTGGATATGTGAATGGTATGGTGGAGAGGGCAATGCCGTACCGTCAGAGAATGCGCCGGCAATGGTCGGCGTCGGTCACGGGTCGGTGGTTGGTGTGTATTTATGAGCCGGGGGACCGGGTGAGGGAAGAAACAAAGACAGGACGGCCGGACCGTTTTAGGGTGCAGGGCGACGAACAGAGTCGGGACGAAGGACTGGCGACTGGTAGTCTCAACCGTCAGCACAGCCTCTACTACAACGGACGACAGCGCCTAGCGATTGCTGACGAAGACACAGTACCTAAGGCAGCAGCCAGTACGAGGCGCACAGTGAGGAGGGAAACAGGTGCGGAGTTAAGGGCGGGTAATGTGCGGCGCACTGTGCACTGTATCCTACTTGTTATAGGCGTCCCCTATATTCTAGCTTGGTGCGAAAATGGGCTGAGAGTATAGTCCAGCCAGACAGTCATCTTATCTTGCAACAAGACGACAGCGACACTCTTTGTTCTCAATTCGTCTCGTCGCTACGCGTGACGCACTAACACGCTTACGGCACAGACTATGCACAGTGCAGGTGAGATGCACGCTATGACAACGTGCCGCCAGGAAATACCGTCTGCTGCGCCACCGACAGGGAATCTTACCCAACCCGGGCTGGTTGTGCTTGAGCGCGACCATGCAAGTATCTGGTGATGAGGCAATTGGAGTAGACATTGGGGAAGACAGACGGTTAGATATGGGTGATGGTGATGGATGATAAGGCGGCACGCGGGCGAGCCATACGGGAGGTGGACAGGGACGGCCAGAGGAAAAGTCGGACGACATATGCTGTGACTCAGGATAGCATGGTGCTTGTTGATCGAGTGCTCAAACGATCAAGGAAGAAGAGCAATCAATAGAGCTGGCTCTCGACGTGTCAGCGTACTCGTAGACGTCACAAAAGGGCGTACGGAGCAGAAGATGCAAAGAACACCTCGCAACACCCTTGCGATAAGACGGGCTGCAGCCGGGCTATTTTTGGCAGGTGTCTAAGGATTTGCATGCCCATCCTGATGGGACGGGGATCCTTTCGGCTTGCTTGTTGGCTTAGTTGTTTTCAATATTGTCTGCGGGGTGCTTGTACGAAAGTGGCCTCTGCTCTGGCTGTCGCTTTGGCCAGGCTGGGCCTGTGTCAAGATATGCAGCATTCCCTAAGTCAGGGCCAGGCCGCCACTGAGATCGTTCCGCGCCAACAGCAAAAGGGGGCCGAAGCTTGGCAAATGACGGTATAGGTGAGACGTACGGAGTACTCGTAGACACAGGCATACGGAGTCGAAGAGACAGACAAGAGAAGAAAACGCCCGACGCGACAGTGATGGGGATGGCAGTTTGGCGTGAGAGAATGTCACATCCTGCGTTGGGGCACGGGATGGCACGGTACACAAGGTTGGCGTAGGCATGGCAGACGCGGCAGGTATTCTGCATCAGAGCCACTGTACGAGTACATGCATGGTAAGAGTAGTCTCACAGACATTCACCCTGTATTGAAACACAACAAACCCCGTGAGACCGAGGTGGCATCCGGGTCGAGTCGTAGAGAGGTGCGGCATCCGCCAAACACGAAGCGAGACAAAAGGAAGGGGAGCAGAGCCGAGCAAAATCAAACAGAACCAGCTGAAGCAGCTGGCCGATTTGAGCACATCAAGTGATTTGATTATCACTCGAACTCAAGAGACAGCAGCCTTCACAGTCCTCGTGTGGGGAATTCCCTTGCCAACTACTCCGTAATAAGATAAGCTGGCCAGTACGAATACGACAAACAGCTCAACACCTCAACAGCTCTTCACCTCGCACTCCGGCCTCGCATCCTCTACCACATCCAGTAGTGCGCCATTGGCATCGCTGATCATCTCGGGAAGTCCGTAGCGGTCGACTGTGAGTAAGCTTAGTACGAGAGCATTAAAGCACTAGAATAAGAGTATTTACATATCCACTGCCGCCTCGACTATCTACTAGGTACATGCGCTATGCATGCACGCTCGTCTCGCCTCAGCATGCAGCACGATGGGGTCTTCTTCGGTTGTCTTTTTGTCTTCGGTGCGTGTCTATCCCACTTCCATTGTCCTTCCATGTACTCTGCATGCTCCTACTCCCAAGCCACAACAGCCCTTTAAGCTTTTTCTCCCATCCTCCATGAAAACCGCCCGCAAAAATCTCTATTATCTGAGTTCGTTCCAGTAGGTTGCAGCGGTCCATTGAGCTATGACACTGTAGGATGTGCAGCGCATATAGACGAGCTTGGCTTTTCTCGATGGCCAAGATGTGGCTGCACCCTAGCCCACGGAAACAACTGTCAGCGGGCCGCTCGCCGCCCGCTAATGGTTGTCGATGCCGTTGGCACAGCCGAGATTTAGACCCATTGTCAGGGTATCGCCATGATCACGTCCAACCCAGCCCGGTCGGGGACATCAAGTATCGGGGTGGGGCCGGTCCGACGTCGGTCCTTGTCTCTTATACATTATGTCTTGTTCTTCCAGGCCGGCTTGCCGTATCATCCGGCCTTCTCGAGCTACTGGTAAGCAGGCACCATCAGAGACCTGACGGTGCCATTCATCGTCCAATTGTAAGCCTAGGGAGTCGGGTTTCGCATTTTGGACTCGTGTCCCTAGTATTTTCGATCCGTGTCAACACCAACAATGCGTAGGCTGCCCAGCTCCGTGTACGCAAAAAAATACCGAGTCGGCGCCCATGCGACGACAGGGACCGCCTGTGATGTCTTGAACGTGTGAACGTGCTCTCCGCTCTCCGTCTGCGTCACCTCCAGCTCGGTGCCCTCTGTGCTTCCTCCGACAATGTAGTTGCCATCCCAGCTGAAGCTCAGCGTCCGCACGGGGCCGGCCATTGTCGTGATCGTCCGCTGGCACACCCACTTAGACGTGTCCCAGAGCGCTATCACAGCATCAGTGCCGCCCGTCGCGAGCGTGTGTCCCGTCGGGCTCAGGGCTATAGACAAGCACTCGGCGGAGTGGCCCTTGAGGGTGAACTCGGTTGACTCGCCTTCGGCGCCATCATAGTTGACGCGCAGCACAGGCTCAAGCTCTGGGAATGATAGTATGCGCACGCGGCCATCGGCATAGGCCACAAACACCTTCTTTCCGCTCCAGCAGAAGGCCATGTCGTTGGCCCTTGATGGCTGAAGCTTGACTTCGACGGGGGTTGACTGCGCCCGGTTTATCACAAACAGCTTGTTCTCCCGGTTGCCAACAAGCAAGAACTCGCCGTCCGGTGACCATGCCATTGTGCGCGCCTCGCCCAGGTCCTTGACCTCATTGCTGCATGCCTTTGACCGCACATCCCAGATCCGAAGCACGCCATCCGTGCTCAGACTGCACAGCTCGGCGTCCTTGGCCGGGTTGAAGGCCACACGCTCAATAGGTGCGGCATGGCCCTTGAGGTCTGTCGATTGCCGCACAGAAGGCTTATCAGGATTCCCTAGATTGTCAGTATTGGGGTTGATTGGTTGCGTGTGACACAGCTCGCAAGGCAGACTCACACACGCGAACGCTGCGATCGCTCGAGCCGGTGGCCACTAATGTGCTGAGGGGGTTCCATGATATCGTGCGTACACTGTTCTGTCAGCGCCAACTATCCCAGTCTTTCATATCCCGTCTCTGGAGTAGTGTACTGCACGTGTCACCCGGAAAGTAGTATTCATACCCAACAATTGGTGCCTCTCCTGTCTTCTCTGTCTGCTGAGGGTTGAGAAAGGGCAGCGCGCGCGACGCCGAAGGGTCTTGGTATGCCTGCGGCCGGAAGGCATTGAAGTAGTTTGGGAAGCGCTCTTTCGCTAGCCGCTCGCGGGGCTTCATATATGGCGGCATGTCGGCGTATGTAGGCTGGCAGGTCGAGTGAGTCGCTTGGTCGACGTCGTGCGTTCTCGAGGCTGAGAGGTAGAGAGTTGGCGCGAGCTTGCGCCGGCGGAAGAAGGTTGCAGGGGGCTTGAAAAGATGTGTAAACCGTTGGAGTCGTTCAGGTATCAATCAGGTACGGGCCGGTAAGTGCTCAAGTCGCAGGTCGTGTCGTGTCGTGTGCTGTGCCGTGCCCGTCAATGGGAGGATGTACCGGTCGCGAGCTCAAACTCCAACGCCTAGCGATCTGTACTGCTACAACTCCAGATTGGTACCCGCCGCTAGTACCCTTTCGGCCAGCTCCTTCCCCACACCATTACATAGTCCCAGCCTCCCCTGCCCACTGAAGACAGCTCCTCCCCTGATAAGACAACTGTAGCACGCTGTAGCACGCTGTAGAGCCTGGCCAACGTAACACATATTACATATGTAATGCTCACCCAGCATTGACGTACTCTCTTCACAACATCCCCCCCATCTCGCACATCCGGCTGCTTCGACATCATCACCACCATCCGACCCCTACCATCCCAATCCCCGGGTGCTTGAGAGCTCTCTCTACGAGGCTCTCGATCTGGTCCATGCGCCTGCCATGTACTGGCCGGCTGCCACTCCACGCATCTACAGCACCAGCACCAGCCGTCCTGCTCCGTCCTCCTCCTCCGCGTCCGTGCCGGCGGTAACAGTCTCGCACGATGGCCTGCCTCCCCCCTCGTCGCCCTCGCCGCCGTCCGACCCCCCCAACAACTCCCGTAGGCCCTCGTTCCTAGAGCCCGGCCACTCTGCCGCACCGTCGCGCTCCGTCTCCAGCTCCAGCCTCGCCGCCACCGCCTCCAATGATGCGCTGAGCGTGCCGGGCGCTGCGCACTCGCCTCTGCTGCCGAACTCGCCGTTGACGCCCATGACCCCGGCGATCAAGTCGGTCGAGCATAGCTACTACCCGCACGATGGCTCAGCCGGCAGCCCGCACTCACGCAGCAGCTCCCCGCTGGCTGTGCCCACCCACGAACCCATTCTCGCCTTGCGGCTCTCCCGCTCATGCCACCTCTTTGCGACCATCACGACCACCTCAATGACAATCTGGCAAGCCAAGGTCAGATCCCACTTCATCCAGACTACCAAACTGCCGCATCTCTCTGCTACACGAGGTGCTGCTGAACTGCTCGTTTCTAACATCCCTAGCCGACCGTTATCCTCGCCGTAGTCGTGCGCTCCGCTTCCTCGCTCGAGTCGTACGGTGAGAACGTCGACCTTCTGCTCCGCCCCGACTCTGCCATTATTGTCGTCTATACCCGCCGTGGCTATCTCATCACGTACTCTCTCGCCAGCGATCCCAACTCTCAGATCTACAAACCCCAGTTCACCAGCCACACTAATGTCCAGCGCCGGCGACAGAACCACGCAGGCGATCCCGGCCACGCGCTGCCCGACCAGATCCTGTGGGGCCCCGGCGAGGGCGGCGGTATCCGTGATATGAGCGTCAGGTTCCGCATGGTCATCAAGGTTGACGCCGGCATTGAGAGCGCGCTGGCCCTTGACGAAGAGCTTGTCGTGGCCACCTCGAAGCCAGCCGCGGTGCAATGCATCCGCTGGACGCCCGACAGCGCCGGCAGCCAGACCAGCACCGAGCTTCTCAGCCGTATGGAGTGGCTCGGCAAGAAGGTCACCGTACGTGAGATAACACACGACAAGCCCATGAGCCTTGCAACATGGGTCACCAGCGACGGCAAGGCCTACGCCGTCCAGCGGAATACCACCTCCAGCAGTCCACCTCCTCTCGCGACCTCAAACCAGGCCGACGCCCCCCTGCCTCCCTCCGCTTACCCTTCTTATCCGCCTCGCCCATCTTCCACCTCTTCGGCAACTCGGCCGGACTCTGGCACTGAGTCGGATAACCGCCCGTCTTCGTCGGCTGCCGCATCTGCATCTGCATCTGCATCTGACACCCCTTCTTCCTCATCACACAAAAAGCTCTTCCGCGGCCACTGTTTTCACAGTCCCAAGGCCGAAGGAGAACATGCTATGCGGGCCACCATCAACGCTCGCTTTTCTCTCATTGCTGTCGGCTGCGTCGACGGCCTTGTCCGCGTCTACTCTGTTAAGGACTATGCAGGCAATATCCCCTGCTCGCACACCCACACACCACCCGTGTCTATCGTGACATCGGGCCGCCTTACAAAGATGGCTTACTCCCCGGACGGATACTGCCTCTTTGCGGGCTACGAGAACGGCTGGGCCACATGGAGTGTCTACGGCAAGCCCCTTGGCCACTCTTTTAACGGAGAACGATCACTGGCAGAGACAAACAACGAGGAGTGGCTTACCGGCATTCGCGATGTCTCTTGGCTAGGCGGTTCAGGCGAGGTTCTCTTGGTTGCGCAGTCCAGCCCCTCGATCTGGCTCTTGGAGATGGCCCGCAGCGCTGCAGCCGGCTGCTACAGTCCTGCCAATTTGTTCCGCACCGTCCTCCACACCAACCAGAACATTATGGTCTACAGAGGCTACGACCTGCCCGACATCAAGACAATCTCAGCCGAGCCATCCCTTTGGCACACAGCACGCATCCCAGCCAACTACCTCTTAAATCAGTGGCCAATTAGGTGTGCGGTCATCTCATCTGACGGGCGCTATGTCGCGGTTGCTGGTCGCCGCGGCCTCGCACACTATAGTGTCAGTAGTGGGCGGTGGCGCACCTTTGCAAATGAAGCCATGGAGAACGAATTCTCGGTGCGTGGCGGTATGTGTTGGCACCAAAACATCCTGGTGGCGGCGGTCGAAGTCAGCCGGGCCTACGAGCTGCGCCTGTACTCGCGCGAGTCGCTGCTGGACAACAAGAGCATGCTGCATGTAGAGCGCATGCAGTCCCCTATTGTTCTGATCACGCCCTCGGGCGACGACTCGCTCCTCGTGTACACTTACGAAAACATCCTCTACCACTACATCTTTGTGTTCACTGGGAACTCGGTCAACCTCGTACGGGTAGGCCATATTGGCTTCCACGGTATCGTCCGCAGCCCAGCACGTGTCCGTGGCCTGAGCTGGGTGCTCCCCGAGAGCCAGCTGTATGGCGGCGACCCATCGCTCGACGTCGCCATGGCATCTGTCCTCGTCTTGGTCGATGGCAAGCTGGTCCTCTTCCAGCCATCGCGCAGCGAAGATGGGCCACAGCGGTACACAATGCGCATTATAGCGCACAGCGCTGAATACTACGTGTGCATGAAAGACCAGCCGTTTGCTTTCCTTCCGGCGGCCCCGGCCGAGACAGACACCGCAGATGCTGTCGGGCCACAGCCACCGCCGACGGCAGCACCCAGTGTGCTCGAAACAGATGAGTCACTGCAGAACTCATTGTGGCTTTTTGATGCAGGCCAGCTCAAACTGTGGACCGACACCCACGACGTCTTAAATGCCGTTCTAGAGACCGGCATGCCGACCCAGCCGATACCCGTCGATATCGACTACTATCCGCTCTCCATCCTCATGTCCAAGGCCATTGTCCTGGGAGTTGAACCCGACCTGGTCCAGAGGCGGGATGTCAACTTTTCATTCTTCCGCTACTCAATACGGGTATGTTTTCTCCCTCTCTTCGTTGTTCCCCGTGTCATATCCTGTTTTCTTACTAACAACGCAGACACATCTTTTCCTCCCAGATGTTCTGCGTGCATATCTCGAGAACAACAAGGTTGTGCCTGCACAGCAGCTTGCTCGGAACTACCAACACCTGGAGTATTTTGCCCATGCTCTGGAAATACTACTTCACCACGTTCTGGACGAGGAAGTCGACTCAGCACCAGCCCCTGAAGCCGCCGTGCTGCCGCGCGTGCTGTCGCTGCTATCTAGCTTTAAGGCATATCTGGATATTGTTGTGCAGTGCACGCGCAAGACGGAGGTGCGGTCATGGCGCACGCTTTTTGCGTACCTGCCACCACCACAGGAGCTCTTTGAAGAGTCACTGCTGCGCGGCAGCCTCAAGACGGCAGGCGGTTACCTTCTGATCCTGCACACGTTCGACGAGCTCTCGACTGCGAGTGAGCAGGGAATCAGACTGCTTCGGCAGGCCATGCGCGAGAGCGACTGGGATTTGTGTAAAGAACTGGCACGCTTCCTAGCTGCTATGGATGACTCGGGGCACACTCTACGGGAGGCGCTTGCGCAAGCCAAGCTGACGGAGCTGCCCGGTGAAGAAGATGAAGGCGGCGATGATTCGGATGAGACAGGGAGCTTGGTGCGCCAGCCCGCTGGCAGCGTCAGCACCATTGAAGAAGCCATGCACTCTGGCGATAGCAGCAGTGACCGTCTGACGGTGCCTCGGCGTAACGGCCGCTCGAGCCAGTCAGAGTCCGATGCACTGTCTACTAGTGACGACGGTAGTAGTATTGAGTCGAGCACGATCAGTGGACAATAGGGCGGTCGGCCATGATTGATGCCAGCTCTCTCTCTCCCTGTCCGTGTAAATTATACTGTATGTTTGGTTTCTTCTACACTTTCTTGTTTACACATTATTTGGTCGTTGGAGTCAGCTCAGGATAGGAGCAGAAGAAACATCGCGGTATCAAAATTCATATTAATAAGCTTCGCCATTCAACTCATCATCAATACGACACTATTGGCCAAGTTTCACTGCCACGAGTCTTAAGTAGCAAACAGTAATATCAGATGAAATAAAAGACGAACTGGTGTATGGTTTATATCTCGCAAGGCTGTCGAATGTCGAATCAAGCATCTGTTGGCAATCCCAGCCGCCTCTGACTGTGGCGTCTCCTGAGCTCATTCCACTTGTCTCGAATCGTTATGACCTCTCCCTCATGCCGTGCCTTGGCCCGGCCTTCGCCGAGATCCTCAAGACTCTTAGTTTCGAGATAGGTTTTGTTATCTCCTGGGGCATGGTTCCTTCCATAGCCATGGACGCCACGGCCGTTCGCCTGGTTGCCTTCGCCGGGATGGCCAAGGTTGATACCACCGATACCTGGTCTGCCAAACTCGGGCCCATGTCCCTGACGTCTAGGATGGATGACACGCTGGACATCTGGCAGATAGGCCCAGCTGTATACGGCCCCAAAAGCCATGAAAGAACCAAAGAGGAGGAACAGCAATCCCTGTCGCGTGGTCGAGTCGTATCCAACATCCACGCCGTAGACAATCAGGACGGCAAGTATCGAACCCAGCTTGCCTGCTGCTGCCGAAATGCCATGGCATGTACAGCGATAACAGGTGGGGAAGACCTCGGCGGGTATAATAAATGTCAAAGTATTGGCACCTATACTGTCAGCTGCGGGACGAGGACAAGAGAGGCCGGGTACGAAGGACGTGCGAACATACCAAAGTTGAAAAAGAAATGGCACACAGCAACCATGACAACAGTTGCTGGTGCGGCACGTGTATGGCTGCAGGCGTAGTAGACACCGCCAGTGACCATGAACAAGAAAAAGAGGATGGTGAACGACACAGTCAACCATTGCCGGCGGCGGATGCGATTTGCGGCAAAAATGAAACAGGCACTCCCTGCTATGGAGGCCAGCGAGACCGTCAAAAGATACTGTTTCGCCTGTTGGATGAGGACGGAGTAGATTGTGTTGCAGGGCTTGGTGGGATCGGTCTGCCACACGGGAAGACTGCCCTGTGCACTCCATACTGGGATAGTCGAGTTGCCTCCAGCAAGACTGGAGTTCCAGCAAGAGAGAGCCGGGGTGAGGTCCGCCGCAGGCTCAGTCATCCAGAGGTCGGCCAGCACACCACGGTTGTCGAGTGAGAACCCATAAAAGCTCACGTCCAAGAAAAACCAAGTCGATGCTGTTCCCAGCAGATAGTACCAGTTGCCGTCACGGATAAAGTAGTTTTTGATGTCCTGGATAGAGAACTGCACAGGTGCAGGGTCGTCAGAGTGCGGCACTGCCGGTGAATACAGAGACGCAGCACCACCATTGATGTTGTCAGCAGCAGCACCAAGAGCCGCAGGACTGGGCATGCTGGCTGGCGCGCCATAAATACGCTGCGTGTCGCGGAATGCTGTACCGGGCTTGTTCTTGACCTCGAGGGTGTAGAGGCCACAGTCGTACAAGAAGAAGCGGAATATAATAGCGAGCAAGGCAGGCACAGCGCCAGAGCCTACGACAATTCGCCAGATTCCGTCGACTGCAACTTTACACTCTTCCTCGTACTTTGTGTTAATGCCGCACTGCATCTCCTGGAGGTGGTAGAGGTTCTCGCGGCCTAGGACGACCCAGACGCCGACGAGCTGAGCCAGGGCCTGGCCGACCGGCTGCATGAGGAAGACGGACGAGATCATTGTAGCGCGGGACGATGTGCTAGCCCACTCCGATGTAATCACAGCGCTGAGCGGGTATTCCGCTCCGATGCCTAAGTGTATCTGTAAGTGAGCGGTCGCGCGCCGGGGGGGGTAAATATTGAATTCAAACCCAGGACGGCTTTTTGAAAAGAAAAAAAAACCCAAACAACATCAAGGGACATACCGATGCCCATCACGAATCGCCACTGATAAGGTTTCCTGTTAGTTCATATACCAGATGGTGTGCGCAGAATGAGTGCAAACTGCCAGAAAAAGAAAAAAGAAAAAGACAAAATAGGGACAAAAAAGAAATCTCTCCTGTTTCGGAGCACATGCGTCGGCCGGGAATCGAACCCGGGGCCTGTCGATGGCAACGACAGATTTTACCACTAAACCACCGACGCTTGTCTCGTTATGAGATGTGGTGGATGTCATGGGGCCGTGACGTACCCATATAAATAGACCGAGGAAGGAGAGGTCTTTGTAGCCAAAATTGCTCGTAGCTACACCGATGGTGGAGACAATGACGAGAATGAGCTCGATGCCATAGAGGCGAGTTCGGCCGTAGTAGTCGGCGAGAAAGCCAAAGGAGAGCTGGCCGACGACCGAGCCGAGAAGGGTGAATATGTTGATGAGGGTGCCGACATAGTTGTATCTCTGGTCTGGGAAGTATACAAAGGATATAGAGGCGATAATGACGTTTGTTGCAAAGAGGTTATAGCTGGTAGTGTGAGTATGCAGGTGCCAAAGATGATGAGAACTAGGATGGGGGCATACGAATCAGTGAGGAAGCCGGACGCAGCAACGCCCCAGATGCGAAGGTTCCAGGAGTTCAGGTCGAGCTCATATCGAAGCTGGCTTCGGTCCTAGGGGTTTGTCAGTGCCGTGGCCATGCAGAAGCCGGATGCCGGCGACAGTCAAACTAGAGCAAAGCACGTACCTGGCGATCTTGAGGGGACAAGGCTGAGCTGTCGGAGCCCAAAAAGCCACGGTTCCTCCTCCGCTCCGGTTCTGGATGCATGACTGGGACCATGTTAAAATAGAGAACGTGCCAAAAGAGACGGCAGCATAATCGTGTTGGTGGTGTGGTTATTCAGGCACTCGAGGAAGAAGGCAGAAGGCAGGGAAGAAGGGAGGAAGAGCGAGGAGTAATCTGGGAGGCTAGGTAAAAGGAAAGGAGAAGAAGCAAAGGTGAGCAGCTGCAAGTGAAGTCCGGGCACAGCCTTGCAGTAACGAAAAGACAATGCGTTCAGGTTGAACCAAGGTACACAAGAGTAAAGCAGAACGTTGTTTACTAGTTTACTCATGACCCAGGCTTATCGTGCACCGTTCTAATCCCGGTCTGACTATGAAGTTCCAGAGGATGTGTTGGGTGAGGACAAACCAAAGTCAAAGAGCAGTATAGATAGAGTGAATCTATAGTAAACTAATGCTGGGGAAGTGGGCCGGTGTGAAATGCGTACAGCATGAAAGTGAAGGAGTTGACAGCCAGGGCAGGCCAGGCGTGGACACAAGTCGGAGGGCACGGGGCATGCAGTAATACCGGGGGACAGGAGAAGGAAGCGAGCAAACTCAGGGTTCCACTGACCTAGGCACGGATCGACTATGAGAGCTAGGGACGATCAGTCCCATGTCGGGACGAAAGCTACTACTTTGCCGACTGTGGCTTTTATGTTCTTGCTGCAGAACGACGAGATGGAAAAGGAAGAGGAGAAGAAGCGGGAAAGAGAAAAACGACGAGAAGCAGACGGTGGAGCTGGCGTGGGCAGCGTCGGTGGGAACGTGATGAGATTGCGTGTGCTCAGAACACGGGCGCGAGGGGCTGGAGAAACAGCCAGAGTGAAGCTTAAAGATTAGTGAGTTGGTGTTTTTGGTATGTAGAATGCGAAGATACAGGTGTCGAAAGGAGATATGGGGATATGAAGATGCGGAGATAGGGAGGAAGGGATAAGAAAAAGGGGAGAGGAAGGGGAGAGGAAGGAAGGGTGAGGGAGGTGCGAGAGAGGCTGGTCAGGGCCTCTAATAGAAAGATGGTGAAGGAGCAGCTGGCTAACTACATTGGAGGTGTATCGGCTACGCACACCAAACTACGGGCCAAGGCATCGTCTGTGAGGATAGGGCGTCGATAAAGCACAGCGAAACAGCCAGCCAGACACTTGACAAACTAAATTGACAAGAAGCGTGGACGGGAAGCAAGACACAGCAGGTCATGGTCATTGCAGGCTTGGGCCTGGTGGGTGCGCAAAGTCTTATGTCGTGCAGCGGTCGAGCCAGGAAGTCTGTAGGGTCTGACTACGACGCACGGAGGATCTTGTCTATTGAGTAGATATATAATGGTTTTTTAGTTGATGTTGGGTGGTTTTGGATGTTTGTTGGATGACTATTGGATGGTTTATATTGATGTTGACGTTGAGGTTAATGTTGATATTGATGTTGGCTTCCAGTCACTTTGAATTGGCGTCCAAGCCCCCGATTGTGCTGATGCTGGCCGGCCCATGTCTCTCCGCAATGCATGCGGCGGCCAATCTCTGCTTGGATGCCGTAGTTTTTCCATCGACAACTGTCATAGACGCCGGTGCTTCTTTTGCATACCCTCCGTTCACTGTCCATCGTAATCTGCCCCAGGTTGTGATCGTGCATTCGACTTTCTGTCAGGCACGGCATATACGAGAACCGTCTGCATTGGCTCCCAGACTCGGTCTATCTTCTGTATCCACGCTGTCTCGTTTCTTTTCTTTATACAGCCTTCTCTCGTGTACTCTAGAATATCTCAAAGCTCATCAGTATATATCTACTATTGCCGTCCATCACGCTCTCCCCTTTGGCACATGCAAGGCACTGCCTCATTCCAGTTCATTCCCTCTCGATCAGCTCGTCTCGTCTCGTCCAACGCGTCCTACCTCGTGCTCCCGTTGTCTGTCTGCCTCGTTCGGGCAGCCTACCCATCTTCCGTTCCACGACCTGTAAGAATGTCCAGGTGCTGCATAGCGCAGCCAAGGAGTTCATGCGCACAGCTGCAAGACTAAATGGCCTGCTCACCTCGCCCATGTGCCCAAGTGATTCGACATACTCCAGCCATCACCTGATCGGTAAGCGCATCCTCATGCGGGAAGAGAAGCATAAATCAATAAAGCGAATATGCTACGTAAAAGGGAGGAAAGGATTGGGCTGGGCCCTATGCTCGAGACACCCCTCCCCAAATAAGCTATCTTACATCACAGCTCGGATTCAGTGTTGCAGGATACATTTGAATTCTGCTTTTCCTTCTATTCAAACCTTTCTTTCTGCACATTGCCTCTCTATCTCTTTTTCTCTGTTACTTAGTCTCTCTGTTTCTTTTGTATTTCTCTTCCCCTAACTCTTTGACCTTATAAATTTCGAGACTCATTTGTTGCAAAGTAAACAAACCCCTTTCCAAGGCTTCCCAAGCCATCTCCAGACTATACGTCTATCCATCAAAGAATTTCATGTGCGATACATTCACAAAGCTACAGCATCAACCGGTGTGTTTCTCCATGTTTTCCAACTGCTCTCTGTTTGAAGTTGAATGTCCTCCGTATCATACCGATTTCTCGTTGACGTTTCCAGTCCGCTCAGCCCGTCCCCACGAGGCCCACCCATCCGTTAGTCTCCACGAGACCTTACGCAAAGAGGACGAAATACTCCTGTTCGTCCACCTCGATCCTACCCACCCCTGCCCGGCTTGCGAACCGTCTGCACAAATCCCATCATCGGATTCGCCCATGTGCTTGTCTGACACGCAGGGAATTGTCCTGGGCTAGCCTGCATCTGCCTTTGCGTTCAATAATGGCAAAGGCATATGTGTGGGGGTGCAGCTCTGTGTGCCTCTTCAAGCCCGCTCAACTGCATTAGATCACCGAAATGGAATATTGTCTACCAATTGTGTTCGATGGTAGGTCTTACATCACTGTATATCCACGCCTCATCCTCTTGCTGTACCTTGTTGCCTTCTTCTGGCTTCTTCAGGTGGCTCCCCTCGGCGCCTATTCTGCTTGTTTTCCCCTCGCGTAGTACGGCATGATTTTCAGAGCAGCATCTCCTCCGTACTCTCTCGTGAAAGCTTCTCTCCCCTGGCCGGCCTCGGCTTGTGCTCTCCCTCTCCCTCCCTCCACCAGATTATTCCTGCCGGTCCTTGGAACGCCATCCACGGTCTCTTGTTTGTTCTAAGCTCCGTAGCCATCCATGCCACGTAGCAGCTGCTCCTATTGTAAAGCATCCTTCACTTCCACCTTCGTCCTCTTGGTTCCCTGTCTTATTCTCATGTTGCGGATGCATGTCTGCAAACATGTCTCTATTCTGCGCGTTCACTGTGTTCTCACTAGCATCAATTGCACGCAACTTCTCACCAATATGTGCCCTACATATACAAATCTAGTCTATAAATACATCTATATACATCACGACATTAACTCACAGACTTGCTCCTACTCTACAGCAAACCTTAAGGTCGGGCTGGCGTCGTCACTAGCTCCGTCCCCTGCATGTACAAGTGTGCGCATCTCCGAGCTACTCACTCGTACACCCCTCGAGGCCCATCATCCTGTTCGGGGACTTTTCTTTCTCGCTGTCAGAAACGTGCCACCACGAGCAGGCTTGACATCCGTCGTGTTTTAGTCTGTAATAAGAATTGATAAACTAAATCGACAAAAAACCAAAGAGCCGTTTTATGAATCAACCCCAAAGAGTCGCTCGAAAAAGGAACGAACGGCGGCCGTTACCAGCATCGGCACCAGCTTCTCCCGCCGTTGCTTCACCCTTTCATACATACTGCTTATATCATGCTGCAGTCGTGATATAGGTGCAAATTAAAGCTTTCGTTTCACCCGCGCCACCGAGCATCTCTCGTCACTGGCCTCGCCGTGCATCCTCGCTATCGTGCACCAACTCTCTTTGCACGCCGAACATCGCATTGCTGCTGTTTGTGAGCTTGCTATTGCGTAGCTCTTTCGCGTCGCCTGCCTCACTCCTCTCTTTTCATCATCCTACAAATACCACATGCCCCTCTCTAGCTTGCTGGACTCCTTCGTCTTCTCACACACTGGCCCTCGTTCATCCTAACCTACTTTCAAGTCTCTTCTTTTCTCGTTGCTTGAGCCACACTTCTCCTCATCCTCTACCATAGTCGCGAGCCGCCTTAACTCACTCTCTTCGCTCGCCTTGGGCATAACGGAGGCCGGCCGGAGCACAGTCCGCATCTTGAGTTAGTTCTCGTAACTATCTCTCCTTCGCCCAGACGACTGTTGTTGGTTCCCATCACTGCTCATCCCGAGATACGGCGCCTCGTGTGCCTCGTTGCTCCATTTCCGATGCCCTTCAACTGCTTCCGGAGCCACTAGCTTGGTCTTCAAGCCTCTTCGTCGTGTTCAACCGTCTCCGGCCCTCGTTTTCAAGCCTCTCGAGTCTTGCGATCATCAGACTTCTCCATTGCTTCCTCTCCCACACTCCTCCGCATTCTCAAGGATTCTTACTTCTTTTCCGAGACGCTTTCGCCTCGGGCGCATTGCATGGTGAAGCTTGACGCCATCCTTTTTTGAGTATCTCTCCCCGGGGCGCCCTCTACTTTATCGCGGCCGTGAATGCTTGAGGGGAATTATCCAGTCTGTACTGCCAGTACCGGTCTTGTACAGCACCACCATAGCCACCTCACGCCTCTGCTTTCTCTACATAATCGACACCAAACTATGGCTGCGGGCGGCTCATCCTCTTCGTCATTTTCATCGTCCTCTACTGGCTACCCCTTGTCATCTACTTATACATACAGTAGTCATACTGGCTCCATCCAAACCCCGAGCTCGTTTGACGCGTCCGCCGTGACTTCCACCTCTTCGGCCCCGCCGCCGACTCCCTTGCGGCCCCTCGATTTGGGGCCGCCGGGATACCAGGCAACAATGTAAATGCCACTCCCAGCAAAGCTGCAACTGCTTTTAATTTTCTTCGCTTAGCTTAGTTTAGTACGCACTTGCTAATATTCTTTCCTACTAGAATTCTCTTTGAGCGGACCGCAAGTGAGGCTACAGTCTATCTGGGCCCGTGGGAAATTGTCAACACTGAACCCCGACGCATTCGGTGGCAGTGCAGCTACGAGGGCGAGGTCCTTGAGCATTTTTGTGTGTTATATGGTTCCACCGGCATACCCGACCTCATTCTGATCTCGTTGTTCTGACAGTTTGCCAAATAGTGCCGTCGAGCGTTCCCACAGATATATTCCCACACACGCTGCATGCCCGGCATCGCCCCTACAGTGATCCTTGTGATATGGAGCTGTATCTCTCCTTCCTCGAGCCACACCGGATACGATACGTTACAAACGACCGCACAATTGTTCACGACGAGCACATTGAGGTCAAGTATGAGTTTACCACGACTGTTGGCTCACATCGCTTCCAGAGCGAGCTACGAGGGCAGGATCTTGTCGACCACTTTGATTTTGATGTCATCTGGTCTGACAAGGACAGTCGCACGGACTCGTTTGGTAGCGTGCGCGGGGTTGGATCTATCCAAAGGATGAAGATGTGGCGCGATAAATACACAACCTACCACTATCTTACATTTTACGCCAACCGGACAGATCGAAGGTATCGGGAGTATCTCGTATACTTGTACGAAGCTGACATCAAGAATCGGGACGACAGCCATCGCCGCCTACGACTCACAGTGCGTGGGCGGAGGGGAAGTGCGCCAGATAGTGCCAGCCAGTCCAATGCCAGCAGCAGTCACTCGAGTCGCCGATTCTCAATGGCATCACTGCGGCAGCGGCCACGAACATCGAGCCAACATCACGACAGACACCATGGGTCATCTCATTCGTCAGTTCCCCGGAGTAACTTATTACCTCCCACATCCGCAATATCTTACTCGCTAGCAAACGGGCTCGACATTCGATATCTCAGTATCCAGTTCAGCCGCCCTGATGGTACGTCTACGGTACCCGTGGTTTCGATAATGAGCCATTTGGTATACCGGTACAAAGTAGCAGCTAACTGATTCATAGACTACTACCGCTTTATCGAGCAGTGGGCAATAGCACAGAATGCAGATGGCGAGTTCGGCGGTGTGCCCTTCCCGAGCGACTGCTTTGAGCTCCCATCGCCCGAGATATTACCTGGCGACGGCAGAGACATTTATACTTCCGCGTCTGTCCTAGAGCTACCAATCATGGAGGAGCCTTCAGAGGGCTACGACCCGAGAGACAGGTCGTGAGAACCCGTGGGAGTATGCGCGTGTTCCTATATGAAGGGTTCATATGCATACTTCTGATGGATTTCATCTTTGAAAAGCCATGGCTTCGCAGACGTCCTTGTCTCAGCTAGAGACATTAACAACAGTTAACAAGTAAGCATTGTTTATCAGCCCGTCACAGGGCAGGGCGGTGGAAATAGCCATGGCAGTAACCGGCATCTCCAACAATAATAACGACGACCACGACCATACATTAATGAGAATATTTCACATGTTATGTACATAGACTAGATCGCAAGTGCGCGTATTAATAAAGCAGGTGTTTTGCTTTTGCTGTGTATACTTTTATCCTTGCGCCAGTGCTGAGCAGCTTTACTCCATTGCCTTCATTAGTATCAGTAACGTAGTCTCACTGGCTCGTATAGGCTTCAGATGGTCTTTGTATGTAGCTGATATGTGCTGCGTCTGGGCATTCGGGTCTATATATCGAGCCTACATGAACATGGGCAAGGTACCGAACTATATCAATACTGACTCGGTATACCCCAGCACGGGAACAGGCGGTTGGAGGGCTGGACGGGAGGCCGGGAGGCGAAAAGACGGGAGCGGCTCTAGAGGTGTGGCAAGGAAGAGGTTAAGATAAAGGCAGGGAGGGGCCAACAAAGGAACGGGGCCGGCCACATCCAGGGCTCGGCAGTATATGCGACCTACGCGGCTACGGTACACCAACATCTACCAACCGGGCCCGGCGAACCCGTGCTTGTGTTGGATGTCAGGATATCGGTTGCATGTTCTATATCTACTTTTACTAGGTACAGGAGACAGTTTACGCAGTACGATGTTAATCGTTGAGGATGGAAAGTGAGTGGTGATATTTGGGAGTGGGAGAAAGTAATAAAATCAAAATATAGGAAACCAAAAGTATAAAATCAACAGACGAAAATCAAAGAAGAAAATCAAAGAAGAAAATAATACATAAGAAATCAAAAGGAAGATGATAAAAATAAAATAAACTAAAGGATAAGCAAATAAAATTAAAATTAATAAACCCAAATGCGAAAAATAAACAATAAGCCGACGATATACATATAATATAAAGGAACTGCTATCCTAAAGACTGACTGGTGAGGATACACACGTAGTATCTCAATAAAATATAGGGCATATCAACTATACCAATATAACAAAAGCATAAATCTAGATGCAGCAACATCAAACGGGTGCTCGTGACAGCTGCATGATATGATTGGCTGATTGATAACCGACCCCACTATCGCATACTAACGAAGAAAGCAGGTGGGGAAAGCACTTACACCAGGCAAGAGCGAC
The DNA here is from genome assembly GCA_029298845.1 of Ophiostoma perfectum. Taxonomy (NCBI): domain Eukaryota; kingdom Fungi; phylum Ascomycota; class Sordariomycetes; order Ophiostomatales; family Ophiostomataceae; genus Ophiostoma; species Ophiostoma perfectum. The sequence continues at coordinate 43,601 of JANSLV010000088.1, read as the reverse complement.
CCAATGCAGATGTGGTGCTACGACGCTACGTCATGCACTTTCGTCTCGAGGTTCTGGGCCCTGCGCGCGTGTCAGACCACCTCTTTGTCAGAGCAGCGGCCACGCTTGGGCGAGCAAACAGCGCACAAAGCATACGAGCGGAAAACGGCACAGGAAAGCACCGCAGAAGCACCGCAGCAAAAGGATTAGGACCGCACACTAAGCCTCAAAAGGCCAAAAGAAGCCAGAGAGAGAAGATAGCACCACGAATCGCCGGCGAGCCCAGAGCTTCTGCCGCAAAGCATCAGTCAACGCCGGGATCGTACGGGGCAGCCAGCCAACACAGCACCAGCCGCATCACGATACTCGACGTGGGGGAACAGCCAGAGGAGCACGCTTCCTCTCGTACCGATCGAGAAGGCAAGTACAAAAGCGGGCGAGTGTACGCAATTGCCAGATACCAGTGACAAGTGGCCACATCGGATCCCAACCCTATCGCCAAAACAACACCAAGCCCCTTGCGCCATGAAGATTGTCCTCTCCATCAATGCCGGCTCGTCGTCGGTCAAGATCTCCGTGTACGCGGTCGACGCGCCCCGTGCCTTGCCGCGCCAGCTGGCCGAGGCTCAGATCAACGGCCTCACAGCCCCGCCACCCCTTGTCGACTACCACCGTGGCGGCACCGTGGTATACAAGGACAAGAAAATCAACGACATCAGCATCGCCGGCGAAAAGAAGGACGGAGATACCAAAGTCGAGAGTCAAGACGACGCGTTCGCGCTTCTGCTGCACCTGCTCGTCGGTGACAAGGAGCTCACGGAGATCAGCAGCCTAGACGACATTGCCATTGTCACGCACCGCATCGTCCACGGCGGCGACTACACAGCACCGGAAATTGTTGCCGATGGAACCTACTCGGAGATCGAAAAGCTCAACGACCTGGCCCCGCTGCACAATGCCAAGTCGCTCGAGATTGTCCGCTCGTGCCTACACAAGCTTCCCGGGGCCACCAACATCGCGTGCTTCGACTCGCAGTTCCACGCTACGTTGCCGCCGCACATCAGCACCTACCCCATCAACCCTGCCATTGCCAAGAGCAACATGCTGCGCAAGTACGGCTTCCACGGCTTGAGCTATGCCTTCATCACGCGCGCCACCGCCGAGTTCCTGGGCAAGCCGGTCAACAAGACGAGCATTATCGCACTGCACCTCGGCAGCGGCGCATCGGCCTGTGCTATCAAGGACGGAAAGAGCTGGGACACGAGCATGGGCCTGACTCCCCTGGCAGGGCTGCCCGGTGCCACACGCAGCGGCAGTGTCGACCCGAGCCTTGTGTTCCACTACGCTTCTGATGTTGGGCGGCTGTCACCTGCGTCTACCAGCGACCTGCACATCTCGCGAGCTGAAGAAATCCTGAACAAGGAGTCTGGCTGGAAAGCACTGACGGGCACGACCAACTTTGGCGAAATTGCGTCCTCGGACAAGCCATCACACCAGCTGGCCTTTGACCTCTTTGTTGACCGGGTGTGCGGGTTTGTTGGCTCATACTACGTCACCCTGCGCGGCCAGGTTGATGCCGTTGTGTTTGCTGGTGGAATCGGCGAACGCAGTGACCGTCTGCGGGCTGCTGTTATTGGCCAGTGCAGGTGCCTCGGATTCGAGATCGATGCCGCCGCCAATGGTGCTCGGCTCACAGATACAGTCATCGATATAACCGGCAAGGAGGCGCGTCATCGGGTGCTCGTCTGCCGAACAGACGAGCAGCTGGAAATGGCACGTGAGGGGTCCGAGAACGAAACCCTCTGGAAAGGCACTCAGGGGGCCAATGTGTGACGAAAGCGCGGTGTCTTTACTTCATTTTCGTCTCTATTTCAAATCCATAGTATACAAACATGCTACTGTTATTGATCTACTCTGTGCTTTTTTTTAGGCCTCGTTTTAAGTACAATATTTTACTTGACGCAATACGTTACATAACATACGAAAGTCGTTGAAAGGGATGTGCACTGCGTAGAATCAGACGGCGTTGGAAAAGATTACAAAAAATACGCGTGTATTCAAGACTGAGCGCCCTTAAAAGGCTGTGTGTATGCGTCTCAGAAGGAGTGTAAAGTAATAAAAATGCAAATAGCCCCCGACTCCTCTGGCTTTCTGAAGCCTCGTGTATGTTGTACAGAAAAAAGACAGGACCCAAGCCAACACCAACCTAAAAATCGGAAAACAAAAAGTGACCGAATGATGCGAATCCTCGTTTTATCACGCAAACTCCTTTTTTTTGATACAAAACCAACACAAAACAGAACATATCCATGTTCGTTGAAAAGAAACGATTGACTCCGTAGCAACGCCTGGGATACGGTATTCATGTGAACCCGGCACCCAGATAAGAAAATAGGCAAGAAAGGGGAATCTTTAAAGGAAAAAATTAAAGGGAAAAAAAAAGCAACGTCGAAGCCCTTGCCAAGTCGGCTGGGGTTCAACAAGCACTATGGCTAGGGAGGAAAACAAGATTATCCGGACCACGACAGTCGCAAATTGATGTCGACTGTCGAGGAGTGGAAAAGTAAAATTAAGAAGAAGGGGATTGCTTGCCGAAGTGAACGCGGTTCGTTTGTCCGGCATAGCTAGTCAACACGGCTCGTTTGTCCGGTATAGCTAGTCGACACGGTTCGTTTGCCCGGTATAGCTAGCTATGAGTGCACGGCTCCCACTTGCTCTGCTGCGATAGCCAGGATGTCCATGCCCGTACCAGACGAGCGGCGGTCAAAGGATGCGCGCTGGGCCAGCTCTGGTGCTTGGTACTCGACGTCGGCAAAGACCGGGTAGGGGCTGCCATGGGACATGATGGAGCTGCTGCGGCGATGTGATCTAACCGAGCCGTCCGAGCGCCGGCGCGAAGTAGAGCGGCGGGACTTGTCACGGCCCGACTTGTCACGGAAGTGTGTCTCCAAGTGCTGCTTCATGTTGTCTGTGCGAGTGAAGGTTTTGGTGCAGCCGTCATACGTGCAGCGAATGTGCTTGTGCTGGGAATGAATCTTGGCATGGCGTGACGCATGGCCGGATGTGGTGAAGGTCTTCTCGCAGTTGAACTCCTTTGCGAGGCGGCAAGGAAACTTTCTGCGTCCGGGCGCCGACGAGGCGGTGTGGTGTGACAGATGCGACGGTTGGCCGAGGGCCTCGAGGTCCTGCAGTTGTGAAGCCGTCATGACGTCCGACATGGGAGAATCGCAATCCTGCTGGGAGTCGTCTGAAGTGCGTCTGTGGAAGAACATGTCCGGCATGACGGGGGTTTGGGGGTTGTGGGTGGACTGCGAGCCAAACGAATGGGAGCGAGTCAACTCGGGCGTGTCTGGCGGGTAGGCAGAAGATGAAGATGCAGCGTTCCTGCTTTTGCGAGGGGCATAGGGTGTGTTGGTGAAGGAGTACTCCTCGTCGTCGTTGGACAGGAGGGAGATTCTGCGCCCTGAGCTGTCGTAGGCGTCCATGATAGGTAGAGGTGGTGGTGGTGGTAGTGGTGGTGGTAGTGGTGATGATAGTGGTAGTATTAGTGTAAGGTGGTGAGAGTAAGAGATGGGTGTGAAGCTTGAGCTGGGCGAGGAAGCTGAGCTGAGCCGTGTCGTAGAGACGGAAGATGAGTATACTAGGGATTCGAAGGTGTGTGAAGAAGAAGGACAAGGGACAATGCGAGAAGGGGACTGCGGCCGTCAAATAGTCGCAGGGTAGAGGGTAGATGACAAGGGCCCTTTGTATAGGATGCGAATTGGCCTGCGCTGATCGGATTGACTGTGGTTTCTTTGTTCTTCGGTCTTGAGAGGATGTTTAGGAAGACAGAAGACAAGGCCAGTGCAGAGAGGAGGGAAAGGGGAAAGCGGACAGGGAAACCCGGAAAAGAGAAAAGAGAAACAAGAATGTGCACGATGTTCGTAAACGGCGATGGGGCAGAGAGCACAATGAGATGCAGACCAAAGCCGGCGGGTTGGAATCAGGATTGGCGGTATTGTTGAGCTTGCCGGTCTCTGACGTTTCTTTTTGTTTTTCTTGTTCTCTTTTCTTTTTGTTTGGGTTTATGACTTTGGCAAGCTGGTTCGTTGATCACTTTTGGGGGTTGTCAGCGACAGGATGATTAAGAGCAGTGTCTCAGAGCGAAAGCGGCAAGGGTAGATCGACGACGAGGAGAAAGAATGTAAGACAGGACAGTAATGAGCTCCCCATAAAAAGACTAAAACAAAAGAAGGGACGTTCGGATCAGGAATAAACGAATACTATTGAAGAAATAAGATGCGACGTGAAAGGGTAGCAGAGGGGGGGGAGAAAGTTATAAGAAACAGGAAGAGGAAAAAGATGGAGATCGAATGGAGATCGTATGGAGAGAGCGGATGAAGAAGCAGAGAACAAAGCAGGTGAGACAGAGTAGGGCAGAGAAGAGAAGATGAATAAGAGTGGGAGATGGATGAATGGGTGAAGATGGGTGAAGAAGGGTGAAGATGGATGGATGAAGAGATAGAATGTAGAGGGAGAGACGGAGGAGAGGAGGCAGAGGAGGCAGCGGAGGCAGCGGAGAGGAGGCAGAGAAAGTGGAAGCGACGAGAAGATAAACAAAAGGAGCCACAGACGGCAGAAGAGAAGATAACGAAAGAAACGAGGAAATTGGGAAACGAATGGATATGATGTCGAGAGAAAGAAAGCAAAGGAACAAGGTTGACGAGGAGAAGAGAAGGGGAGACGATTAAACGGATTAAATACGGTGCAGATTAAATCGAGAAAATGCAGAGATCGAAGAGATCGGGCAAGGAACGAGAGCAAGGTAGAGTGCAGAGCAGAGCAGAGTACAATCCGAGTTGTCGGGTGAGTCGCCAGCCGAAGGTGCTCCCGCTAAAGACCAGTGCTAGTAGCTGCTAGCTGGGAATAGACTGGCAGAGGTGGTAGGCTGCAATGGTAGACTACTGCGTACTAGCAGCCATAAAGGTCCAGGGTGCTAGGGTGTTCTGCTGTGCTTATTCATGGCCAGCCCATAACAAAGAGCGGGGCAGCGCAAGGCAAGAAGCGGTTGTGATGTAGGTGACAGGTGCGATCGAAGATGCACCAAAAGAGGAGAAGAAAGTGAAGAAAGAAAGAGGCAAAAGGGGAGGGGGGAGGAAGAAAAGAAAGCAGAAAATAAGAAAAGAAAGCAGGAAAGAAAAGAAAGCAAAAAAAGAAAAGAAAAGAAAAGGGATAGACAAGAAAGTGCAGACACAGAAAGTGCGATCATCCACAATGGATAAAGAAGATAAATGAAAGATGTGTGGAAGGCACAGCTTGCGCAAGATGTGATGGGCAAGGGAGACGGTCCTGGAAGCAGACAACGTCACGACATGGGAAAGCAAACGAGGAAACGAGAGTAAACAGGGTGCACAATCAAATGACAGGTGGGCTTACATGAAGACGGCGCAATGCAGTAGAGCGCAAGGCGGATGAGTAAGGAAAGCGAGGTGCTGCCGGATGCGCTGAACGAGAGACTGGAATGTTGATGAGATTGGGGAAATAGGGAGAAGAGGAAGAAAGTAAAAGGAAAAAGGAAAAAGAGAGAGAAAAAGGAAAAGAAAAGAAAAAGGAAAATGGAGAGGAAATATATAAATAAACCAAAATAAAGGGTCGACATCCTTTGATACTGCAAGCAACGGGTCGAAGTAGGGGCAAGGGTATAATAGAAATAAAAGAATAAAGCTAGATCCTCGAAGCATATTGACTTTACGACGCGGCGGCTGCCGACTTGATTTGCCTCTGGCTCTGGCTGCTCTGGCCTTTGTGGTCTTTTTACTTTCAAGGCCGTGGTCAATAGTCCCTGTTTTGTCGTCGATTGTTTGTTCTCTTCCCCTCTTCTGTTGATAGCTTGGTACCTCTACTTGCACTGGGGAGGGTGGAACCAGTACTTTGCCTTAGCATGTCATAAAGACGACGGCGAGGCGCAAGATACGTATATCTTGGATGCACAGATGGGCAGATGGGCAGATGGGCGGATGGGGTTGGATGGGATGGCAGGCTTGCAGGGTAGATGACGGTGTTCGGCTCGAGTGGCAGGGGAGGGTCGACGGCGGAAGGGTAGCACAGACACAAGCATGGGCATGGAGAGCAGCGTCAACGGGCAGGCAGCGAGCGGACGGACGCCGGCACGATCTGAGTAAGGTAGCGGACGATCGGCCAGGGTCGAGCGGGCGAGGCAGCAGATGACGAGAGAACAGGACGGGGATGGTCAGGTACCGGAGCTACGAGGCAGCGCCTGTTGTGATAGCCGTGTGGCCTGCCCAAAGGAGCAGCGAGGGCTGCAGAAATGGGCGACGGGGGGCACTACAGCCAAGCCCGCTGCCGATCAGAGGAGAATCTTGCTCCAAGCGGGTGATGCGCGGCGTGCAATGAGTGAGGGCCAGGCCCAACAAGAACTCACGGCCAGGCGACTGCACACGCTCGCTCGCTCGGTACGCTTCCTTACCAGTCTTGCCATATGCAGGAGCACAGCTGCCGACACAAAGAACACATGCGGCTGCATAACAATCCTGCCATCCAGCTGACGGGTGAGAGGCGAGGGCCCGGACAATAAGCTCCATGGAGACAGGGGAACGGTGCCAATCGAGCATTGGAGGACAGCCGTAGCAGGGCAGGGCAAAGCAAGGAAGGACGGACTGTGAGAGGGTGGGGGCACAATGTGTTGGAGCTGGGCGAGTGCAAGAACTACGGAGTACTTGGGTAAGAACTGAGCCCAAGATAGAGACGACTTGATGCTGATATTGTAGTACGGGTGGTATTAACGACTTGATACTGATATTGTAGTACAGGTGATAACACGACTTAATACTGATATTGTAGTACGGGGTTAACAACGACTTGATGCTGATGTTGTAGTACGATCTACTCGTAGTCGGCCTTGATGGTTTTGCTATTGATATTTATCTTGCATATAACCGAGCACTGATAAGTAATCACTTCAGTCTGAATAGCCAGGCAATATAAAGCCATTAACAATGTACCAACTGAGCAGCGCTTCTTTCCAGCGTCTCGCCATAACTGCTTCAACAAGTGTCGGGATTTCGAGACGGAAGCAACGCGCTCCAACTACCGCCCATTACTGTTGGTCAGTCGGCGTGATGTCATGCTCTTTGAAAGGGTCAATCCAGTGTCTAGGTCTTTTGGTGGGCCACAAGCCTGGTGGCCAATAGCAAGCTCAACGTCACATACGGGAACTGCCCGCTGGTCAGGAATGCGCACCATGTACATCGAGGTATCGCTGTGCACACCGCGCAGGCACAGGAACATGGAGGTACACCGCCTGGAACAAAGGCAGATCCTGCTCCACTCGGCCCAGCACGTCCAGACCCCAGACACGAAGAGGGAATATTCCATAGCACAATACAGGCCGTACCTTGGCTTGCCTGGGCTGTCAGCGCGCGCCGGAAACGACTTCTCCCGTCGAATGTGCTGAGCATGCCAGCCGACAAGCGATGCGGCAGAAGGTGATACCCCGAGTTTGAATGCCAGCTGTGCATGCCAATCCAGCTGCTGTTTGCAGGCAGGCAGGCCAGTCAGAACCCTTTCCGTCGGCGCCGTCGATCTGGCGTTTCTTGTTCTTTAGCCTAAAAATGAGGCGTCTGTAGTTGGTACCGGTGTACTTGGGTTCGTATCTGCCTGGTGAGCCCTGTATTGGTGTCTTTCGTGCCTTGGACGTGCTAGCCTGCTCCCCTGTGCTAGACTGCTAGTTCTGCGCCTCTGGCAGTGCGGGGACTGAAGACCCTTGTGTCCCTAGCTGTCAGGCAGCTGTCTGTGTTTGCTAGCGGTGCGGTAGCGGTTGATAGTATGGCCACTCTGATATCATTTGGTTCTTCAGGCAGTAAAACATATGGGATTGCAGTTGTATCTCAGGGTATGCAGTAAATCTATGCAATAATACATGAAATAAATACATGTAATAAGTCCATGAAATAAAACCATGAAATAAATCAATAAATCCATGAAATAAATAAATAAATCCATGAAATAAATTCATAAAATAAATCCATGAAATAAATTCATAAAATAAATCCATGAAATAAATTCATAAAATAAATCCATCCCATTTTGTTAAAGGTACACAAGGACAATCAGAATAGAGCACTTGGCTCCTCCATAAACACACTACAGGCAAGCAGAATTTATCACTCACAATGTCGGATTACTCAGCACCCTCCTGGTGGCGCTCATGTGTCTCTTACTATGCACGTTCTTCAACGTCTTCCGCCTGCCGTCGACAGCTAGACCCCTGTATGGGCCTGGCCTGTCCGCCTGTCCCCACCACCACCACCACCACCCACACCCACCACACTCAGGTTCCTGGCCCTGGCACAGACCGCGCATTCCTTGGCTTTGTTCACCCCGTCCTGCAGTCATAGATCGTTTGTGAAAGATCGAGAATTTGCACTGCGATCGAGACCCGGACGGGGCGGGTCTGCTATTTCTGCACCACAGTTCTTTTCCTCGCTGTTCTGTCATCACTTAAGCCGTTTGCTTTCCTCTCTTCATTCACTGCTTCTAGTGCTCCTTCCCTCTCTTCCTTCACTGCCTCCAGTGCTCCTTCCCTCCCGTGCCTCTCTCGCCGCTGCCTGCGGCCCTCTGCTTAAGCAGACAGTCGCTCCTGCCATCCCTTCCACCCATGCGTCGTAGCTCCTTCCTCTTGTCGAGTAGATTCACGCACGCCGCCATACTCGCCCATAGCTCCTGCCGTTCTGGATTCGGGGTCTTCCTATCCACTTTCGCCGCCCAAACCTGTTTCTGCCATGTCCCCTCGAGTCGAATGCTCCGTAATTTGACTTGTATGCAGAGGGGGAAAAGGACGCTCCGAACGCTCGATCACGATGCAGTTTTGGGCCTCGCAGAAACCTCAGAGCCCAGGCACACACATTGCCCACCTATATTCCATATCTTAAGATAAGATACATATAAGCATACACCTCGTGGTCCGTGCTAATAACACGCCCCAAGAAACGCCGCTCTATCATAACCCAATCCAAGCTTGAACCCGTCTTTTTGGGCCAACCAGGCTGCATCTCCGCCGGCTTCTATCGTGGCTTCCACAACTCCTTCCACGGCACCCTGGCGGAACCCTCTCCGAGCGCTGCCCTTGGGTTCATTACATTCTGCAGAGTCTTCTCGATCGTGTCTGAATGCAACTTCTCACCGACAGAGTGCCGTCTGTGTAGCAAAACAGGGCAAAACATACGTCTGGAGCATCGCGCGCCGTACCCCTTCCGACTTGAGTAGTAGTCACAAGCACACAGAATCGCATTCATCGATCGATCACTTGCATGCCATTTGGCCTGTTTCCTGTATCCCCAGTCCAGTCCCTCGTGCTTCCTTGTTTTCCTCGGGCTTTTCACCGGTCTGCTTCCCCCGGCCGTGAGTCTCAGCGGTCCTCAGTCTGTCTATCTGGGCCCCTGATGTGAGCACATAAGATACATAATCATCTGACATCCCTTGCCTCCCTGCCCCAGATCGAATTAAACTCTGGCAGTCCAACTCTGCGTTGCCCGGGCCCTTGGCTACAACAGAAAGGTAGAGCACACTACTATTGGTAGCATCGATGCTGATACATCTACAGCATCGATAGCATCAAACAATCGACCCGAATTCTCTCCGACTATACACACTCCCACGGCATCCCGCTTCGTGGAATTGGTACCCGATGCTCATACCCGTGCCCCGTATCCCTCCCACCGCCGGGGCTTATAACGTCAGCCATCGCGCAATGCCATCGACGACCCAGCACAGCCGGCATCATCAATGACGTAAACCAAGCCGTGTCCTTGTCGGCCCAAGGCAAAAGCAGACAGGCTATCTCTACGGAAGAGGATGAACACCCAACGTCGTAGCTGCACCAAGCCATTTCAGACATCGGGCCTCAACCTCCATACACTCACTCCACCACATGGACCGAACACTCTTTGCAGTCTGAGAATAAGAACTGTGCATGTGTGAGAACACACGCTCGACAAGGGATGATATCAATGGTTCAGTGAAGCGCACAAAACAACAACAGCGAGCAGCTTTCAGAAACATGGCAATCTCAGTCGGCTTCCCTGAATCCCATCCTGGCCGAAGCCGTGCCTAATCTATATTGTTGTTCAACTACGAGTGGCCAGCCGAGCCAGCGCAGCCTATCATTGCGGGCATGGCTCCCCACACCCTTGCACTTGCGCACACTATATCTGCTTCAACGCGCATGTGGTGCATATTCGCACAGCTCGATACGTTGATGGTAATAAGATACATCATACACACAGTGGGGTCCATGGCACACCTTTCGACCCTGCAGCTTGCCGATCTGTGCCACCTGGACCCCGGCCAGGGCCTTGCACTCGCCTTGGCGACTTTACGGTTGCCAGATACCATGCTTGCCGCGGAGTGTTTCCTCCGCCTGGTAACCTCCATGTCGCATCAGCGATTATGGGGATACTCAACTGGCTGTTCTAAGACTTACCAATTGAACTACAGTCCATGCAAATGCGACTGGATGCTGTGTTGGTTACGACGCATCATCACCCGGAATACTATGCTGGAATACAGTCATGCTATGGTGGGAGTCCTCGAGTCCTGCCAGGGTCATGCGGTAACCGTAGTCGTGCTGTACGTAATATTGATATATACCAAGTTGATGCAGCTCAGATGAGCTGACAGCATGCAAACAAGTCTAAGCATAAATCTACGACGTCCTCTGTACTCCGTAGATACACATCCGCGCGACAGTTCTTGGCACCAGCACCAGGCTCGCTCGGTCTGGCCTGGCCCATTGCATCCGACCTATCTGATGATGTAGCTAGCGGTTCTGCAACATACGTTCTGTGCAGAGCCCACGCCGCCAAGACCTCGATGTATACGCTTGTATAATGTAGATGTGCAGAGCATTGGCATGTACATGCACCCCAATGACCCCGTTCGTGGGAATATCCTTCCCCGAAAAAGCGCCTGCAGATGCGTTGCACACGTTCGCGGGACCCGTGCTTCATGCCGTCATCGCCTCGAGATGGATGGCACTCTTTATCTTTGATGCAGTGCTGTGCTATTTGTCTGTATTGAACTAGTCGGCCCCAGAGAGATACGGCCATGATAAACACGTTGACGCGATTCGATTGGTTCTTCCATTGACGTAGACTACCCCGTACGATAGTCGTTCGAAGAGGCGTTGTTATAGCTAGCATGATGTTTGTTGTTATAGCGAGCATGATGTTTGTTATAGCGAGCATGATGTTTGTTATAGCGAGCATGATATTTGTTGTTAGCGAGCATGATGTTTGTTTATTCCTATCAAAATATCTCGCATTAAAATAGGGGAATCGAAAATACTATAAATTCATCTGCAAAAATGCCGAACTGCTTTGCAGGTTATCAATCGACTGCCGTGCCCCAACGCCGTGCCTCTGCCGTAAGCCATTTTTGGATTGATTGGACGTCTTCCATCTTGGATTGATTGGACGTCTTCCATCTCGTACCCGACACTCATTGTTTTGTTGCGCCGGTATCTACTCGCTTCGCAGGCGGCAGCGCCGGTTTCTTAAAGGCGCCATTGCTACTGTCGCCTAGAGCACCGTTTCCGCCCCCTCCCACCTGCGTAAACGTGCCGCCCTTGAAGTAGCGGTCCTCCTCTGCCTTCCTCTTGCGATTCATGTCCGCGCGCACACTTGGGTCGACCAGCTCGAGGCCCTGGACAGGTGTGAAAGCGAGCGACGACATCGTGCCACCCTGGCCCACCGTCGTACCGACGCCAGAGGTTCGCAACCCCCTTCCGTGCAGCTCCAGACTGCCAGCGGCTTGCCCGACGCCACGTAGTGACGATGCCGCACCCCCTGCCACCGAAGCGATGCCGCCCCATCCCTTGTTCTTTGCGCTGAGTTTTGCCCGAGTCCGGTTGTCGATCTGGATTGAGCGCACACGCCCATCACCCGCTGCGCCAATCATACCCAGGCCCTCCGTCTCATCGCCGTAGCCAACTTCCTTTTCTTCCTGCCCAAATGCCATCCGATTCTGCGCCTTGCGCAAGTCCGTAATAGCTGTTGCGGCCTTGGCCTGCCTCGCCCGCCGACCACCCCGTTTCCGCGATGGCTTGTCGTCGGGTGCTGGCAGTGCTTTGGCACCCTTGCTTAATGGCTTCTCCTGCAGCTTGTCGAGCCGCTCCAAGCATTGCTCCTTCATTTCCTCGCCAGAGCCTCCATCCGCCGACGAGTGGATGCGGTCGACGCGGGCGGCTAGAACCACCTTGGCTGACACAATCCGCATCGCTTGCTTTTTGAGGTCGGTTGGAATCGTGCGAATGATTGGCGATTGGAATAGGAATCCTTGCTGGCGCGAAGTCACATTGGTAGCCAGAGCGCTCACATTGCCTCCCTTTTTGGAACCCCAGGCGGCTAGATTGCACGCTGGCGTCTTGGACAGTCCAGTTAAGCCGCCAGCGGTGTTGAGGAGCTGTGCAGCTGTAAGGGAGCCGATGAGCGCAGTAAGGTTGGGCGCAAAAATCGTCATGCGTGATTGCACATATTCCGTCAAGATCCTCTTGGCATCATCAAGCTTGACAATCGTCTCACAGGCTGCGACCACGCCATCAAGCTCGCCCTGTGGCATGGCCTGGCCCTTGGACGTGATTGCACTTGTCGTGACAATCATCAGAGTAGGCTTGTCAAGGATCGAGTCGAGAGATACACCCAAAGGATTGTCCTTTGACTGCGGCATCCTCCGCATCGTGTCCGAGTCCAGCGGGCCGTTGCCCAGCACCGCGGCAGTCTTTGCATACTCCAATGGGTTCGTCACAAGAGTCTCGAGCTCTGGGAACCGCACCGAGTAGTGGTCCCGAATCCATTTATGCACAGCCACCACTTCATTGTCGATTGATGTAGAAAGGCTGTTCGCCTGTGTCAGGAGGTGATATTCGGGGTGTTCTTCTACATTTCCGAGGTGCTCGTTTCGCTGATCGGCCGGTTGGGTTTGGTAAAAGTTGATTTTCTGTAGAGTGTCGTCGAGACAAGTCAGGGTTGCTGTTCCTCGCAAACGTAAAGAGAGAGATATAATGTAAACACTTCATCCCGTTTGGTCTCTTACAACATAACATGTAAAAGACAATGTCTGTGGGGGCAACAAGGGGGAAATTCACTGACCTCTAACACAGCTTCAAGTGTCTTGACAAGATTTGCCGCTGACCGGATCCCTGATAGCTTTGCCTTTCCATATTCTGGCGTATCTGGTCCATCGGGGGCATCTTTATCTACCATGGCAGCATCATCATCCCCTTCGTCGTCAGAGCTCAAGAGGTCGTCCATAGCAACGTCGCCTCCTGCGAAACCCATCAGGGCCGCGGTGTCGTCGCCACCTTCTTCCTCGACCGCATCGACATTTTCGGTGTCAGAGTCTTCAAAATCCTGGAGCAATTCGTCGGCGAGAGTCGACATCGCTGGCGCTCGATGGTGGCAGAAAAGGAGAGTGACGTTGAGTGGCGGCTTGGGAGACGAGGAAAAACAAAGGAAAAATACGATGGCAGTAGTGATAGGTGGCTGCTAGAAGTCAGAATGTCGGCGGATGCAAACTGAAATCAGGTTGAAAAGGACTGCGCTGTATGGATGGGTGTGTGGTTGGGCGACGATGAGGTGTTGGAAGGATGAGATGGTAGTTGAAAAAAGTATTGAAGTCAAACGCGCCTTGAGCTTAGGCGACGGTTATCGCGATATGGCGCAGTGGCAAATGTTATGTAATCCGATCACGTGCACGAATCCGCCTTTACTAGCCTCGTGCAGGCTCCAACTTCAGTATTTACATTGACGCCGCATATTCAACGACACCTTGCCCAGACACGAATCTGCCATATACACAAACATTGACGCAAAATGGACTCCCGTGGCCCGCCTCGCGTCAAAAACAAAGCGGCAGCGCCCGTGCAGGTCAGTCTACCCAATCACGGCCCCAAACTCTGTCGATTCAAGCTTTGCTGAGCTCTTCTCGAGCTCCGACCCCTTGCATTCGCGCGCAACAAGTTGATCAAGACTAACCTCCCATTCCTTTTTCGAAATGTAGATATCTGCTGAGCAACTGCTACGAGAAGCCGTTGACCGTCAAGAACTACCCCTTCAAGCGCCGACCACCAAATTTGCCGATCTCGAAGAGCTACACGAATACCAAGGCCGGAAACGACGCGAATATGAAGACTACGTCCGGCGCCAGAGGACAAGTCTGAAGCCCTGGGCACAATATGCGCAGTTTGAACTGGAGCAGAAGGAGCTTGCGAGAGCGAGGTCCGTGTTCGAAAGAGCTCTGGATGTACTTCCCAACAGTGTACCGCTGTGGATAAAATGTAAGATACCGCCGGTGCAGTCACTGCCCATGTTTCTTACGCGAGACTAATACTTTAATCTGCTAGACATTGAGGCTGAAATCAAGAACCGTAACATCGCCCATGCTCGGAACCTCCTGGATAGAGCTGTCACCCACCTTCCACGGGTCGACAAGCTGTGGTACAAATATCTCTACGTGTAAGTGAGAAAGACAAGGAGCACGGCATACTGGCTGTATATGTGCAGTCGGGTTCTGATGACAATTGCTGACCGTGACTGCTTTTGTTTCTAGTGAGGAGATGCTTGGAAATGTGGCGGGAACAAGGCAAATCTTCGATCGGTGGCTGAAGTGGGAGCCGGCAGAAGAGGTGTGGAACGCATACATCCGCCTCGAGAAGAGGTACAACGAGTATGAGCGTGCACGAGATATATTCCGGTCCTACACAATTGTCCACCCCTTTCCACGGACGTGGATCAAGTGGGCCAAGTTTGAGGAAGACTTTGGCACCAGCGACCTCGTGCGGGAGGTATTTCAAACTGCTGTGGAGTCCCTCGGGGACGAGTACGTGGACGAACGGCTGTTTATCAGCTATGCACGCTTCGAAGCGAAACTGAACGAGTATGATCGGGCGCGTGCGATCTACAAGTTTGGGCTGGACAACCTACCGCGTGCCCAATCGATGCTTCTGCACAAGGAGTACACAACCTTTGAGAAGCAGTTTGGCAACCGGGAGGGCATTGAGGACATTGTTGTGTCCAAGCGGCGGCGACAGTACGAAGAGCAGGTCAAGGAGAATCCAAAGAACTACGACGTTTGGTTTGACTGGGCACGACTTGAAGAAACAACGGGTGACGCGGAGCGCATCCGTGACGTCTATGAGAAGGCGGTAGCTCAAATCCCCCCGGCGCAGGAGAAGCGCCTCTGGCGACGGTATATCTTTTTATGGATATTTTACGCCCTGTGGGAGGAGACAGATGCGAAAAACCCCGAGAGGGCACGGCAAGTATACGACACTTGCCTAGGCCTGATTCCCCACAAGAAGTTCACGTTTGCCAAAGTGTGGCTACAAAAGGCCTACTTTGAAATACGGCAAGGCGAACTGACTGTTGCGCGAAAGACTCTGGGGCGCGCGATCGGCATGTGCCCCAAAGACCGGCTCTTCAAGGGCTACATTGAGCTGGAGAAGAAGCTGTATGAGTTCCAACGCTGCCGTACGCTCTACGAGAAGCACATCATCTACAACGCGGCGAACTGCAGCACTTGGATCGAATGGGCTGAACTCGAGCGCGGCCTGGACGATGTAGATCGTGCGCGAGCGATATACGACATGGGTGTCAACCAGCCGATGCTGGACATGCCCGAGGTGTTGTGGAAGGCGTACATCGACTTTGAAGAGGAGGAAGGCGAGTATGAGCGTACGCGGGAGCTGTACGAGCGTCTGCTCGAAAAGGCAGACCATCCAAAGGTCTGGATCAGCTTTGCCCTCTTCGAGTCTCAGCCCGACAGCGATGAAGAGGAAGCGATTGAGGAAGCAAAGGAGCGTGCACGCAAGGTCTTTGAGCGGGCTACTGCGAGCTTCCGCAACAAGGAGCTCAAGACGGAATGCGTGTCGCTGCTCAATGGCTGGCTTGCGTTTGAACGCGAGAACGGCACGGAAGAGGATGTGACCAAGGTCAAGAAGCAGATGCCGCGGAGAACAAAGAAGAAGCGGCGCCTGGAAGACGGCAGCTGGGAAGAGTACGACGACTACGTATTCCCTGCAGATGACCGGCAAGCAAAGGGCCAGATGGATCTACTGGCCATGGCCCAGGCCTGGAAGAAGACGGGAGGCAACGTGGCCGGAGGTTCTGCATGAGGGCAACGTGGCCAGAGGTTCTGCACGCGGGCAACAATTGGCCGCGCTGGTAATGGTACAGACGAGTGGCAGAGAAGACAAATATGTAATACTATGTAGGCGTGCAGACGACCTCATGTCTGATACGCAAAACAGACAGATATTATAACCCTTTTGCACTAGAATGGCACCGTGCTGTGTAGTTTGCCAGCACCTGCTTACAATTGTGACTGCAAGCGATTAATGCGATACAACATTAAGACTCCGCCCGTGTTGAGTAGTCGTATGGAGTAACCATACTCCGTATGCTGTGGTAGGTGCAGTGACATCACCAGTCCACACCCCCGCAAGCCAGCAGGCCAGATCCATCTCGGGGCACAGAGGAATCAAAGGCCAAGCCTGCACACGATCTAAACCGTCCATGACGGCAGCTCTTGGCACGGGAGGGGCTCTTGCATTTCAACGACTTGCGGTCCTAGCTCTCTATATTCAATACGCATCGTCGTTAAGATACCGGGATGCAAAGGCTCAAGTGCCGCTGGCTAGTCCCGAACATGTCTGCCGGTCTATCCGTGGTGCTTGTGGTTTGACCGCTCTTTTCTGCAAAGCTGTGGACTGGGCTTTGGCTGCGTTAATTCCCCCAGAGCAGGGCGGCAAGGATCGGGGTACGAGAGCAAACAAAAGCAGTCAACCTGACCAAAGTTGCAACCAAGTATCATTCATTCACTAACGATAAGCAGATGTCGTTAAGTATCGTAAAGCACTGACCGAAAGAAACCAAACAGATAGACTCGCAGATACACAAAAGAAACAAAACTCTGGCGAAGTTGGCAAGGAGAAGATAGACACGGCCACTCCCTGAAGAAAAGCAACGAATAGAAGAAGGACTAAAGTGACAGCATCCGACGAGTAGAGACAGAAAAGACAAAGACATGGAAAACGCTAGAATACTCCGTAACCCCCAAAACCAAGGTCACCTCTCTGCATCCTGGTAACACGTCACGCATGAGGAGGGGCATCTCGGCCAGGCCAGACCAGGCCTTATCAAATGGTGCCCCCTCTCCCCCTGTCTGGCGTGGAACGCATGCATGCGTACGTACGTAATGGTACTATACTTGTTCGACAAGGGATCTCGTTGGCTGCTCGTGCAGAGAATGCGCGCAGACATGGGGGGCTGCAACTAACCGTATTTTCGTCATTGAAGAAAGAAATGGGGAGCGTGCCGACTTGCAGCCCAGGGGGGTTGCCAGGACGCTCACAGACCCATTTTAGTGGCGACGATGCTTATCTGTTACCAACACAAGAAGAGTAAATCAGTATTATTGTCCGTGTATATTATCAAGATAAGAGAGGGAAAGAACAGGCCGTTCCGGCGCTTATTCGTGCTCTTCTGGTGCAGATTCAGAGGATGTGTGGTGAGAATGCATGCGCGGGGATTCCACTTCTTTCGGGCGGCCAAGGCATGGCTTTCGGGCTGCGTCTTCAGTCCCAACGGTCCCTGCTGTACCCTCGTACTTCGCTGCCAGGTGGGGGGGCGGGCAGGGCAGCATACGAGTCCCTGTTGCCGAGTTGACGCTCGTCATCGTCGCGTCTCCCCCTTGGCTCTCTGCTAGCTCCTGTGGACCGGGCCCGGAGCTGACGCTCAAGACGCCGCTCGTGCCGTCTAGCCTTTTCTTCCTGCCACTCTTTGATCTCGTGGCTCACTTCCCGGGCCTCTTTCATTTCAGATAGAGCACCCTTGATTCCAAGAGCGGCAAAACCTACGGACGCTGCATCCTGAAGCAGAGCTTTCTGCTTTAGTTTTTTGGCAGCCTCCGTTGACAACTTTCCCTCCCGCACGGCCTTTTGCCGCGAGCGCCTCTTCTCCATACTCTGATACACATTGTGCGCTGCATGTATGGTTGCCACAGCAGCCAAACCAGTTGTGATAACTTGCTTACCTTTCATTTTCTTTGCCTTCTTCTCGTCTTCAGAGGAGCTGCCCAGGTCTGAGTCGGAGCTATAGTCGGTTCCGCCTTTCCGGCGATCACGTCTTCCGCTCGAGCGCCCTTTGTCGTCGTAATCGTTTCGGTCCCGCGTGCGGCTGTGGTCACGGCTGCGGTCACGGCTGCGGTCACGGTCCCCACCTCCCCGGCGACGATCGGAAGAATAGTAATCGTCACGGCTATCGGCCGAGCCGCCACGATGGTGGCGGCGAGATGAGCTCGACTTGTAGCCAGTGGATGCATCGCGTTCGCGGTCAGAGCCTTCGGGTTCGTTGCCAAGGCCAAGTTTTGCCAGACCCCGACGAGCGGTATCAACAACACTGCGACTACGGCTTCTGTGGGAACGGTCACGCGAACGCGTGCGGCTGCCGTATGAGTCGGCACTTTGGCGGCGACGTGACCTGGATCGTTCGCGGCCGTCGGCGATCTTCTTTGCTCCAAGGGCACCTAGACCAGCTGTGGCCAAAGCAGCGAGGCCGCTGACACCGCTACTGCCGCCGCCGCCGCCGCCGCCGTCTGAGCGAGCTCTGGAACGGGACCGGCTGCGTCCCGTGTGCTTATCCTCCTCAATGTTCCTCCGCGAACCGTTCATGATGCGGTTTCCGAGCAAGCCTCCAATAACGGACTCGGCAATGCCGAGTTTGCTGTGCTTCTCATCGTGGGCAGCATCGATGGTAGCAGCGCCAGCAGCAGCGGTAAAAACACGCTTTGCCTTTTCACCCTGCCAGCCACCGGGCTCCTTTGCGACGCGGAAGGCCTCGGTGGCACCGGCAATCAGGGATGCCATCGCAGCCTTTTGGACTTTGTTGGCAGTGGTAGCCCCCTTGCTAGCTGAGCGGGAGCCAGAGCGCGAGCGCGAGGTGCTATCGCCGCGGCGGCTGCGCGTGTCAGAGCGCTTGTCATCATGATCGCTGCCGCCCCTAAGAGCACTGACAGCACCACCTAGGCCGGCGGCGGCAAGAGCGCTTTCGAGGAAGTTCTTGTGGCCCTTTTTGTTACGCGCATCGCCGTCGCTTTCGTCGTCGCTGTAGTAGGAAGCAGCCCCGCGGCCCTTTTGGGCGACGAGGGCTTTCTTGTCTTCTTTTTCCTTCCCAGAGTGCTTGTTGTACAGGTCAGCACCTTGATAAGCGGCAAACGCACCAGCAGCACCAAGGGCAGCGGAGCTCAGAGCATTGCGCTGGACATTGTGGCCATCCTGTTTTGCCTCGCGGCGGTCGAAGAGCTCCTTGCCGCCGACAGCAAGCGCACCACCAATGACGGCGGCCATGATTTTGTCTTGGTTGCTCAGGACCCGACGGCGCTTCTTCTCCTCCTCGCTGTATGCGGTGCCCCGGGATGCCTTTTTGTAGTCCCGGCGATCAAGGCCACGGTCTCTGCCTGAGCGCGAGTAGCGGTCGTCATCGTAGTACTCGTCCTTGGAATAGGTGGGCGGGGGGAAGTCGCGACGGATCTCCTCGACGCCGTACTCGCTCTCGTCGCGGGTTCTAGGAACGAGATCACGAGAAGCCGTGTGTGTCTTGGCGTAAGAGTCGCGAGACTCGGCATAACGCGGGTCACGCTGGTATCGACGGTCATCATAGTACCGGGCCGAGGAGTAGTCGCTGCGGCCACCGTCGTCGTAGTTGTCGTACGAAGACATGGCGAGACGCAAGTCTCTTTTGGGATATGACCTGATGAGTTGTGGTATACGTAGAACGTGTGCCTGGAGGGTTGAGAGAAGACTGCAGATGGCGACGACAGGTGCTATGCAGTGGTCTAGAGGGCGAGCGGGCGACTGCAGGGGATGTATGCTGTGATGCTGAGAGAGAGATGACAAAGGGAACGTGTGTTGTATGTCGTGCAGCCTCTTGCAAGTGAGGCGTAGAGGGAAGAGTGTATAACGTAAAGTATACGGAGTAGGCTGGAAACAGAGAGCAGAGAGCAGAGGGCAGAGGGCAGAGGGCAGCGGGTAAAGAAAAGAAGAGTGAATATATTGACTGATAGTTGGTAGAGACGGAATACGTCAAGGCAAGCCTGGTAAGGATATCGACAATAAAGTTGGCAAGGTGCAGAATGGTTGGGAAGGGGCGGGGTCGGGAGGGGCGGAGGGGTCGTGTTATGTAAACTACGAGCAGATACAAAGTCACTGCGAGCGACGTAAGATCCTTTTCATTATCTGGGCAGGAGCGAGCAGGGAATGGGCGAGGAAGGAGCGATGGAGGGGACATGGCAGGGGTTGGGGGACAGTCTCGTCAGATGCGCAGTAGCGTGTTCTTAGCCGGCAAGCCTAGGCGCATGCTGTGCAGACTGGCCGGATCCGCGAGTATTGCTGTGACTGCATGCAGTGGCTGCATCATACTATGGGCGCATCGAGGGGCCAGTGGGCGTGGTGTGAGCGCATGCAGCAGTCTGCTGTCGCCAGACGTCATGTATCCTAGATTCAAGAACTCCGTCGCGGCACCTTCGTGCTGACTAATCGTCTTGCTAAGGGCACTATGCGGCAGACCGTTTCGCGGACAAAGACAAGCGGGCGCCAGGCGGACACCAGCGGACCGTCCAGCTAGCATTGGCCATTAGTCCAGGCCAGGCAGTCGTCACAGCGCATCGCACAGGAAGGCGACAGAGACGCAAGACACGGCATCGACGGCACACTACAGCCTGCAGTATCGTCTCTGCCGGTCACATGTAGGGACACGGCTGGCGAAACACAGCCTGCCTCGGATGACGACAGATGTACGCACCGTTGGGCAGCAGCTGTCGCGCGCAGCCTGACAGTGAACAGCGAACGGTGGCGATACTCAAGCACCAAGCCGGGCCTGTTTGAAATGCAAATACACCGCAATATGCTTAGAGGCCCTCTACAGCAACTGCGGCGCAGTCTTCCAGGCTCGCAGTGGGGCACCGCCGTAAGACGCCCCACCATGGAAGAACACGTTATGACGTAATCCTACGCCCGACCTGCCACCCGGCTCGCCTATGGAGGCCTAGTCACTGTCCTAGCCGTATCGCTACCGGCCGGCCATAACGGCGGTCATCCATGTTCCTATCGGAATCCAACGACACTGTGGACTTGTAGGTCTGCCGTCGCACACCACCACTGCCGATGGGCCACGGGCCGGCTATATCGGCCGTCCTTCCCGCCTGTCGAGCTTGAGTTCCAGACGACAACGTAACTCCATTGCCCCTTTCATTTCCTCTGGATCCCAGTCCATGTGATATGATATCGTGTCATGTCTTGTGCTTTCTATGTTCTAAGATGTGCACGTATTCAGTGTCCTGTGTCCCATACTCTGTGCTTTGTGCCCTATACTCAACGCTCTTCAACGTGTCGTGTCTGTGCTTGTGTCTGTGCCCGTGTTTGTGCTCGTGTCTGTGCTCGTGTTTGTGCTCGTGCTCGTGCCCATGAGAATTATAGCCAGACTGCCAATGCCATATCCTCTTTGTACTCCTGGTGCTCCCAGCCTTCGTTTCCAGTGTCGTCTCCATAGCATCTTCGTCTCGCTTCCGTTGGTCCTCCTCATATTATGCTCTGTCCTCACGACAGCTTCACTTCATTCCGGACCCCCCCCCTTCTGCAGCATAACACGCAATATCGTGTGTGTATGTCACACTGTCACAGTCCACTTTCATAACCTCATCTCGGCTCTTTGTAGCTTGGCAACTTATGCCATTTTTTTGGAATATATGTGGCTAGAGCTACACTACTTCCCGTCCTGCCTTTGTGTAGAGATAGACGAGACCAGTCCTCTTTCGTGACATTGTCATGCATTTGACACCAGGTATTAATATCCCACAGTGTCCCAGCTCCTCCTCTCCTCGGCCTCCTCCTAGACAGACGCTCTGATTTCTTTCCCCTGGCTATCACCCATACTCTGAAAAATCGATCCCTCTGAAAGTGCCTCCCTTCCCTTACCGCCCCATCTTTGCACATCACCAGTGCTCCAGATATCCTGAAGACACTATCACCCAGACCTAATCCAAGTCTTGTCACAATGCATCTTCTCGCCATGCAGCCTTTGTTCCTCCTCATCACCACTGCCCTCGCATCTGCGCCTGGACTTCAGGACAACCCCAGCCTTGTGTATGAGGCAGAGTCTCTCGTTTCTGCCTATGTGCCTCAATCCGTGTATGTCCAGCTCACTGCTTCTGTTGCCTCGGCGGCCTCGGCAGCTTCTGTCACCGGAGACCCGGCATCGCTCTTTCTCTCTGCTCTCCTTGCCACATCTCAACCGTCCTGGTTTTCTTCTGCAGTTCCGCCTTATTTCACTGGGAATATCGGTGCCCTTGAGTCTGCTGTCTCAACACTACGTGAAGGCGCCACTGCGTTGCCGCTGTCGACCTCGTATAGCGAAACTGTGATCACTACAAAGACGACAAACAGCCTCGGCAGCACCATCACCACTAGCTTTACATCTAGTGTGCCCAAAACAACCTCTACTTCGACCAATGCAGCCGTGCCGACTGCTGTGGGCCAATACCACGCCGGCCTTGGGGCTGCGGCGCTGGCCATCGGCCTGGCTGCTGTGTTTTAATGCTGCGAATTGACAGTACTGAATAAGGCGGATGTGCCTTGTCCTGTTTCGTCAGGGGTGCAAAGGGAGGAGTGGTTCGGGGCTGGACATATGAGACGAGAGGTTCTTCAACCACACATGGGCACACACGGAAAGGCTAGCAATGGAGATGGGGACGGGAAGCTGGTATCAGACAAAAGGGACGGGTGACGAGTTAACCCATAATGATTTTCAGTGGTGCAGTAAACGGGAAGGATATAAAGGTGTGATAAAGGTCTGGCCGCCTTACATACATATCCCACGAACTAAGCCCATAGACACACAATAAGTATTAATATGGCAGGTTGTGCAGAAACAAATTCAATAAAATAGCACCAATATAGCAAGAAAAAAAAACTTTTGATTTTCTGTCTCCATGACTCCTAGGAAAAAAGACCCATGGCTGGTTATAATGATACAGGCCGCACTCAATAGAGTAGATAAAACATTCAAATAGAAATCAGACAGTTGGGCCAGCCGTCCCCTATTCACCCTTCAGGTAAGGCAATGGCCAGGAGCCGATGCTCCGAGAGCTGTCGCCAGAAACAAAAATCGCTAAACTCGCGCATAAAAAAAACATATGTCGATGCAGCGTTCTTCGTACAGGATGATGATATGCTTTTCTGTCCACGCCCGCGGGGCGCCAACGTCGTGGCAGAAACATAGCCTTATAGAAAATGCAAGGCGTAAACGAGTATCCGAGTGAGGCATGCCCCAAAAGATTAGAAAATAAAACACAAGACTTTGACGAAAGGGGAGAGTAAAACAATGTGACCCATAAAATGGAACGTGGTGCGAACAAGTAAAAGCAGAACAAGAAAGATGGCAAACTTTTAAAAAGGGGGTGCATCTGAACAAGCCTGAGACCATCAGCAGCTGCCGGAGTATTCGATGCAATGGAAGCTACTCCAGAGTATGCCGGCCCACGACAACAGCAGACACCGCACGGTTGATCATACCAGGAGAGCAGCTGGCAGTGATGGTAGAGCTGCAGAGGTAAATGGCGAGTTCCTTATTGGGCCCGAGAATCACCATTGGCACTGGCCTTAGGCTTGGACAGATCCATCAGTTTCTTGGCCTCGGCATGATGGGGACCAAAAACAGCTGGGTAGGGCCGCGTGTTGTTTGAGCTGAACAGCACTTGGTTGTAGTATTGGATAAGGCACTTGAGCCCAAAATCCGCCGGAGCGCTCTGGCGCGCATCTTCCAGCGCAAACGACCGGAAGTCTTCGTACATGCGAACATTGAACTTGTCTGACAGGCAATGGGACCAAAACCGGTAAAGCTGCATCATCGGCTCTGGAGTTTCACCCGAGTTTGCCAAAGTTCGCTGCTCGAGGGCCTTGGCTCGAAGCTCTGGATATGGTTCCTCGCCAACTTTCCGGCCAGAAGCCAGGGTGAGAGACACGGCGTTGTCGTGAGCAGTCCCATTTGTGGGCTTTGTTACTTTAGAGGCACAATCCGTAGAGCTGGAAACAAGCGACACAATAGGTTAGCCGGGCTGTTTAGGCACGATAGAAAGTGCGGTCAATTATGGAGTGTAAGTTGCACATACCTAGACCCGTTCTCCATCGCCGGCTCGGCGTCGGATTTGACGAGTACAACCAACTTTTCAACCTGCTCATCTGGGTATGTCTGGTAGTCCTCCAATGTCATCGGGGCACCGCTGCCGCGCATATCTCTACCCGGGGAAAAATCCGGGACAGAGGCTGAAAGCTGACTGTCAACAGCTTTGTGTGACCGTCCATTCAGCTCGCCGTTGCTGCCGCTTGCCTGTGCCGCATAATCCATATGGCTGTTCTGGCCCACGTTGTACACCATCTCTGGTCCATTCATGGGGTATGCGTTATGTGCATACACGGGCTGTTGGATAGAGGGGTATCCGCCAGGCATCATAGAATGAGAGTAGGGCTGGTGTGGCCGGCTATGGGCAGAGCGAAAATAAGCAGTGCGCAGGTCTGGTCCCGGCTTGCGGGCGTCTTCATTCCTCTCATCCGGCGGCAGAACGAAACCGCTCCATAGTTGACGAGAGCGGATCCATTCGTTCTGCTCCTGATCGACAACGTAGTCGAGGTTTTCTGACTGCTCGCAGGCAGCACGAATAAAGTCAAGAGAAGGGGCGAGATCAGACATGCGCTTGAATTTGGCAATCGTGGACAGAGGGACGAATCCTTGGTC
This sequence comes from Ophiostoma perfectum, assembly GCA_029298845.1. Lineage (NCBI taxonomy): Eukaryota > Fungi > Ascomycota > Sordariomycetes > Ophiostomatales > Ophiostomataceae > Ophiostoma > Ophiostoma perfectum. The sequence continues at coordinate 18,783 of JANSLV010000088.1, read as the reverse complement.
GTTCATCTGCTTGCGCAAGAAGAAATCCTTGCAAAGATTGTCTAGGGAGAAGTAGTAATCGACTTGGAGTATCAAGCCATGCAGGAGCTCACTGTCCATATACGGGTTAAAGGACGGGAATGAGTACGGTTGCGTTTGGTACTCGGCCGGTGCCACATTTGTACCATGCGAAGGGTGAATGTACATTCTGTGGCTGCCGTGCTGGGGACGACCGCCATAGGAGACCGGGGGTTGCGAAGTCGCTTGTGGCCGACTAGACGCTCTTCCGCCGGAGCGAGTAGCATTAGACGCATTTCCATAGAACTGCTGGGCCTGTGGTAGTTGATGGGATGGTGGGTTGAAGGGAGCAGCAGTAGGAGGAAGAGCACTGTTGGGATTGTGAAGAGCGCCTGAGCCCGCCCTGCCGTTTTGTTGGTACGAGTGGCCGAGATGCTGGTTTAGAGGGGGACCGCCGCCACGACCGTTCCGAAATCCACCACGGCTAGCACGGTCACCCCTCTGATGGTGCACATGGCTTTCTTTGTGCTCCTGGGGCGTGCTGCCATTCTTTGGCACAAATTGAGCACGACGCTCAGCATGTGAGTGGTGAGAAGCCTGATGCGACTGGCCACTGAATTCACCGTTTGTGTTGGTGTTGGTGTTTGCCGTATGTGTAGTCTTGGGACCGTGATTGCCGACAGCCTGCAGATAGTTAGTATATTTCAATATAAGCCAAGCCGCCGCCTCTGAGGGCAGATCAGAACACAATATGATATCTTACCGAATGCTGGCCAGCAATCAACTCCTTCGGTTTCTCGGGAAGAGAAGCAGGCAGGGGCTTCCGTGGTTCGCGAGAGTGGCCATTGATTACATCTGTTGGGAAACGCTTGTGGGAAGCAGAAGTCTGAGTCGATGGACGAGTGGGCAGCGCGGTGGAGGTGGTCTCTTTGGTGGCATCAAATGCATCCGAGCTCTGCTTGCTGTCAACAGGGGAGGATGTTGTGGAAGCCGCTTTTTCTGCAGTCGGTGTGTTGTTGGTTGAGCCATTACTGTGGCTGTTGCGCGACGAAGGATCGCGGGTGGCACGGGCACTGGGTTTGGGTTTCGAGCTTCGTGCAGCGGGGATAGGAGTCTGGAAGTTCACCGTAGGAACGAAGGGCATATGAACCCAGCCCTTCTTACGGGACTTCAGAGAGCCAGACTCGTCCGAGGTTTCCTTGTCGGTGATAACTAGCTTGTCCGTAACGACCTTGGCCTTGGCATCATCAGCAACGACGGCAGGAGTGGGCCAGGATGTGGCATCGTGGACGGATGGCGGAGAATCGCGGTGGTTTGTAGCTGGCTTGTCGTCCTTCTCGGCACCTCTTGCTCCGCGGGGGCCGTTCCGGCGAGACTGTTCGGCTCCGGGCCGTGTGCTGTCATTGGGCCGCCGGTTGGCAAGCTTTCCATTGCTAGCGAAAGGGCCACTTGGATCGCTCACATCGGCCCCGGACGGCGCGGCCTTCTTGCCGTCCTTTCCCTTCGTTCCGTTGCTCGTAGATGCAGATGTGAGAGAGCGTGATGCTGTTGCTGGGGCGGATTTTGAAGAAGTTGCAGCTTGAGGGTGCTTTTCTTTCGCAGCATGTTGCATCATGCGCTGGCTCCAGATGTTAACGGCCGGAACAGGAGCAGGGGCCAGCTCAACCTTGGGAACGTCCACCTCGGCATTCTTGTCGGCGTCTCCGTTTGTAGTCGTGGCAGCATCCGTTTCGGAGGTTTTTGATGCGGACTTGGACTTGCGGCCGCCTTTTCTTGGTATGTCATCGGATGGTGTTGGGCGGGTGTCAGGGGTAGAGACACGGGTAGGCTTGTCGGCATTGGCCGGATGGGATACTCCCTCGTCGAAGGAGAAGTTGGAAGAGGACTCAGCAGCAGTGCCGATCAGAGTTGACGACGCCGCGGGCGAGGGAGGTAGCTCAGAGGCAAGCTTTTGCGGACTTGGTGGACTGCCGCTGGGCTTGGCTGTGTCGGCGGACACTGAGGTAGCGTTCAAGGACAGGTTTGGGGCGAGAGTCGAGCTTTCGCTATCCTTTTCTTGAGGGGCCGCATTCGAGGCTGAGTTTGGTGGCAAGGCGGCGGTTGCTCCTGAGGCGGCGGGCTGACCGCGCGCTGCCTGGGCGTATGAGAATCCAGTTGCCGACATGACTGTTGGCCTCTCGATACTCGGGTATAAAGAAGTGGTGCGGAAAAGGCAGTGGTCGAGGTGTGTGAGTGCGTGGGAACCTCCAGACACAAAGAGTGGGCTATGGCCCTCTGGCCGCTGCTGCTGTGCTGCCCGCAGGGACTTTGAGGGAGGCAAATTCGTAGTGCTGGGCACGTGTGGTAAGCTCGAGGTATGGTGGTGATGCTAGGCGGTCGAGCAGGGTCCGAGTTGATGAGGGGGATTCTAAGCGGCGAGCCGAGTTAGAAGGCTGCTGGATTTGAAGCAGGCTCTACTATGAATGCAACAAATGTTAGCTATAGAGCTTGGAGAAGCACTTGGAGGTGGTGGAGCAGCGAGAGGCGAAAGGGCAGAGACGACAGTGCACAGGCGACGTTGGGGCATTGGCACCAAGATGACCAACGGGGCTTTCTTTCGCGAGGCCACAAGCTGCCGATTTGGCGGCGGTGCAAGCAAAGACGGCTTACCTTGATTGCCGTTGTGACGACTGGGCTGGGCGGGGAGTATTGTAATAAGCTATACGGCTAGGATCGACCGTTTGCAGGCCGGCTCAAGGCGTCGGAACGGAACGACGAAAACAAGGAGCAAGGGGGCTCCTGGTGACGCGAGATGGCACAGGAGATGAATTGAACGACAGGCCGTCGGGGATGCGAAGTCGAGGGCCTAAACAGCGCTCGAGGGTCGTTGCAGGGCCAACGGTGACGAGGCGTAGAAAGAGGTGAGCTGAAGTCTGTGAGGCGACGGCGTTTGCAGATGGTTTTTGGGGGGTGGGCGAGAGCGGAAGGAGCGAGGAGACGCGGTGATGGTCCGGGAAACGGGTGGTATTTGCTTTGATCGCTGTCTCGGCTGTGCTGGGCGCAGAGATGCAGAAAGCAGAGTAGACGATGGCACAAATGAAAGCAAGCTGTGAGGAGAACTTTTGGTGGACGAGCCGGATGGAGAAACAAGGTGTTCCAAAATCTAGGGACAAAGGAAAAGGGAAAAGGGCAAGAAAAAGGAAAAAAAGAAAAAGAAAGAAAGACGACGACGGCGTGGGTGGGAGTCGCAGAGGCAGCCAGATGGAGGAATAGGAGGTAATGGACGAGCAGGAAGCAAAGGAAGAGCCGGCGTCGATCTCGCGAGACGAAGGTCGACAGGAAGAGAGGCGACAAGCAACAAACGACAGGACAGACGAGACGTCGAGGTGGCGGTGGTGGTGTTGGGTGTTGGCAGGACGGTGGAGGTGGAGGAGCAAAGATGCGTACGGAGTAGAGGGTGGTGGTAGTAGTGGTGGTGGCGGCGGTGGTGGTGGTGGTGGTGGTAGGGGAGATCTGTGTTTGTGTGGGAGATTGTGTGCGTGTTGTTAGTAATAATAGTGGGTGTAAAACCTTTTTTCTTAATTTTTAACAGGTCGGATCAGCAGACAGCGGCCGGTACCAGCATTACGTAAGCCGAGCTACGGCGCGGTCGTCTGCGGCAGCTTATCATAATCAGGGACGTTATGGGGAAGAGAATTACGGAGGGGTAATAATAACGAAGAAGGGCAACACAGTGCGGCATAGAGTGCGCTGAAATGCACGGTAAGCGGTACGAAGTGCCAGTGCACGAACAGAGAGTACGAGGATGCGCGTTAGCGGCACGCGCGAAGTGCCCGTGGTTGCCGAGAGAGCGAGTGTGACAGTGCGAATGTGAGCGACCGGTTGGCGTTGGCATTGCTGAAGCACAACGAGCGGGATGAAGATGCGGGTGCAATCTGGAATCACAGAGGAAACGAACAAAAGCGGCGAGGCTTTGTCTGATACTGACAATGAGATAGATACTAGGAGAACACAACAGCAAGGGCAATCCTCGCGTCCTATATATAATTATGATACATGGCAATACAACAGAGAACAAGAGAGGCGGCTGTGACGGTCCACATACTGTGTGCAGCCCTTGACGCACAGTATACCGGCCGGGTGCCGGATGGCGCGGGCAGACAGCGGACCAGGAGGCCATGAGAAGCAGACGTGTTCTGTCTGGGGTCCAGCCTAACCAGTCATCCAGGCAGCTGCCCGGCGAGCGCCAAAGGTGGTGGCAAGGCGCAGACCACTCGAGCCCATTGGGAAGTAGCTCACGAGGTACCACAGCAGACAAGCAAGCTGGATGACGGCAGAGATGAGAGTCAGGATGGTGCTGTGAAGACCGATGGAGAAGTAGAGTGTGAGAGCAATAGAGCCAAAGTAGGCGCCTGTGAACGGCAGCCGTGGCCCGGATGCTAGGTGCTTGACGTAGGACCAAGGACCCATCATGGCTGCAAACGATGACAAGAAGAGTACAGAGCCGAGTGTCCATCTGGCGAGTGAAAGGAGGGCATGTTAGCGGTGGTGGTCCTTGGAGGAGAAGAGGCCGGGCAGCAGTACGTTGGCAGTACTCTAGCACTACTTACAAGATGACAAACTTGCGTGGGCGGGTTGCAACGATAGGGAATAGTGCAAAGCACACGACGAAACACGCGAGGGCGCCGATGTTGCAGCCCGCGAAGATCATTAGGCGGTCCCATCTACTGACTGTTGTTGCCAAGCTTTGTTAGTTGTGGGAGGTCTGAAGAGAGAGAGGGGAGAGAGAGAGGGGAAAGAGAGAGGGGAAAGAGAGAGAGAGAGAGAGAGGGGAAAGAGAGAGAGAGAGAGAGAGAGAGAAAGAGAGAGCGCGAGGGAGACAGGGGGAGAGGGTAAAGAGGCGCCATGTCTCCCTATACCATGAGCCAACGTACGTGCTAGCCAGCCTTCTTCTTCTTCTCGTCTGGTTGGGGCGGGCAGAGGAGCACCCGGGCCTTCGTTGGTAGGAAGGCGAACATGGCCGCTATCGCCAAACGGGTTCAGGGATTGCAGCGACGAGAGCAGGCCGGTCTGCTGCGACGTGTTGACAGGCACATCATCGCGCCGGGTCCAGCCCAGAGAGTTGAGCGAGTCGCGGAAGGTTTGCGACGTCATTGCCGAAGACGTGTGTATGGCTGCTGTCTATGCGGCAACTGACGTGTCGGGTATACAATTCGTCGGGCTGATAACGTCAGTCAAGGCGTGGCCGGGCGAGGGTCGTGTTGAAGTAAGCTGCGATGTGCGCCGGGCGATGAGCATGGGTGCTTGAGCTGTGTCTAGACTGGGCAATGGAAGCGTCCGGGTGTTGTCGGTCAGGGTTGTCTGTTTGTCTGTCGTGATATTTGTGATGGTATCTGTGATGGTATTTGTGATGTATTTGTGATGATATTTGTGATGAATGGCAGTGGAACGTGACGATGATCAGGATGCGGATGTTGGAACGGAGCAATGTTGCCAAACGTGCAGGCTGCCACCTAAACCCCTTTAGGGGGGCCACCTGATTGGCCGGCCGTAGCTAGGCAGGCGCAAGCTCCCGTCAGGCGGTATCCAGAAGGACCTTTGCGCCAGCTTGTGATTCGTCAGCCTGAGAACTAGCAGCTAAATGTCGAAGTGTCGAAAGTGTTGACAAAAAGCATACGGGGTACTGCTCCGGGGGCGTCCTCCGTAGCATCTTAATATCGGGTATCTTATCTTAGCTGCTTGGAATAGTCAGGATTCCGTGAGACCGTGACGCTGTGATAAGACATAACGCACAGCGGAGCGCGGCTGAGCGCCCAAGGCTGTCGTTGGTTCCGATCTGTGCGGCACAGGCAAGCAAGAAAAATTGACAGCATGCATGAATTATTGACTCTGCGAATCGTCCATGCCGCTGTCCACCGCTGCCTCATGCAGACGACCTGCCAGAAGCCGTGGTGTGGCTGGGTGTCTCAGTTTGGAAAGCTGCCGCTGGTCACGGAGGACGGGCAGTTGACGTCGATCGCAGAGTGACTTGTCCTGTTCTATTCTTACTTTGATTATTCCATTTTATCATACCATCGTTTAGTTCGCTGCCCGGTAGCTTCGTCTGCAGGTCCTAGCCTCGCTTCTGCTGCGCCTGTGAGGTCATGTCCCAAGACCACTGCTGCCCTCCATCACCACCCACCCTGTCTCAGCGACCCTCCCTCGCGGCCACCCGTGCTATCTAGAAGCCGCGATCGTGCGCATCTCGACACGGCGACGACGAGGATGGGACAGGGGTGTCGAGCGCTTCCTTGGCCCAGAGCCCTACGCGGCCTCCCAAACTGTCTGTCTGTCTGTCTAGCGTGTACACCCTCTTCTGGCCACATGCGGTCACAAGACCTCCTCTGGAAACGAGGATCTTACTGTCAAGCCGGCTGCGCAACTCGACTGTATCTTGGATGCTGCGGATTCAGGGTGTCTGATATCGAGTGTCTAGTGCCTCGTGTCTGGTATACGTATGGCGCCCGTATGCTTATATATCCTAGGAGTCGGTGGCCGTGGCCAGCAGGTCGTATTTCCCGACGCCGCCACGGCCATCTGTCCCGTGCCCTGCGGTAGCCGATGTGGCCTCGTTGTTTTGATCGTAGTTCTCCAAGGCAGTTTGTCGTACGAGTATAAATAGACCTGGATGCCACCGCGCCGTCTTGCTAAAACATGCCCTGGTAACACATATTCTGCCAACATTCTCAAACGCACGCCGACTCTCTAGAGCCACCACGCCAGCTTTGCTTTCACGGTATAGACGTCGTTGGTTTAATACTGCAGTTTGAACGAAAGGGCTGGACATATCGCTTATTATCAGCCGTTACCGAGACTGGAAAACTGCTCTTAGTGGTCGCCTGTTTTCGGAGCACTTCAGCGAAACGCCTCTCTTCCTGTCTTGGTGACTCTGCTCTGCCTTGCCTCTCTGTCGTTATTCTCCCATTTCTTCTCCCATCTATTTCCCATCTATTTCCCATTTATTTCCCATTTCTTCTCCCGTTCGTCTCCCTTCGCCTTTCCCATTCCCGTACGTCATTCTTAAATAGTACACAAGTTCCTCCAGTCTCGTCCTCTTCCTTTACGTTTACTCCTCTCCCCTCTACTTTCTATCTCTACATCTCCCTCCTCGCATCTCTCCAGCGGGCTCGTGCCCTGATCGACCGCCTGTCCTCGCCAAATCCAGCCCTCCAGAGTGCTCACGTCCTCGCATAAGCATAACTTGCCGCACATTAGCGCCCACTCCACGATCTACCACTTGCTGCCCGGCGTTCTCTTGGCCCTCCGCTCCTCTGCAGCTTCTGCTCTCCCCTTTCGGCCTAGGTCCCGCGTTCTCACTTCACTGTGCATCAGTGGAATAAGAAACAACCGAAGAAGAACTTTGTGATCTGCTTCCAACCCATTCCGATCAGCGCCCATGCAGCCGGCACACAGCAGCACCATCTTACTCATCGTCCTGTCGTGCTGCCGTGTTCTTTGACCGCACACCTGTTTCAAGCTGCCCACGCTACCCAAAACAGGCTCACCATCGCAATACAGTCATTCCAGTACGTGAATCCTTTCTTTTTTGATGTCCATTTTATTTCCCGCTTGCCCTCGCCCTCTCTCTCTCTCTCTCTCTCTCTCTCTCTCTCTCTCTCTCTCTCTCTCTCTCTCTCTCTTCTCTCTCTTTTCTCTCTCTTTTCTCTCTCTTCTCTCTCTTCTCTCTCTCTTCTCTCTCTTCTCTCTCTTTTCCCCCTTCCTTTTCTTCTTCTTTTTCCTCCTACCTGCTTCCCCAAATATTTCTTATTACATAACCAGACACAATACTCCCTGTCTTCCACTCCTCAGCTCAGCTTCTGACCCATATATACTCCAAGTTGAGCTATCCCTAATGTGGACTAGATCCTTCCAGGCATATCCCCAAACCTGCGGTCAACGGTGCATATTATTAGCACTCGCCCCTCCTTAGGCTTAATACGGTGTCTAAGCTGGATTACATAAGCATCATACACTGCCTAGCACCAGGTTCCCCTCTTCTCATCGTCATTCGCCGCCCGCCCTCTCCTCCGCCCTTCGTTCCCCCTTTCACCCCCCTCCCGCTAGCATCACTACAACGGATCTCTTATCCCTTTCTTATCCTTACCTTCTCCCTGTCCTGACTGTTTCGGCCAGACCGCATTTTCGCGCATCCTCTCTTCTAAACCATCACCACTGTTCCTATCTCTATCAGCACTGATATCTTCATCACAAGGACGCAAAGCAGCACTCTGACCCACACGCGACAGCCCGCTCCGTTCTTCCGCCTCGCCTCGCTTGGCTCCCACTGCTAGTTTCTGGTTTTCTCGTTATCTCGTTGTCTCGTTTCTCGCTTCCTCGTTCCTCGCTCCTCGCTCCTCGCTTCTCACTCCTCATATCTAATCTCAACAAAAGTGAGATACCTCCTTGCCCGCAACAACCAACACACAAGGGACCCCCCCCCCCTTCCATCGCATCCCTCACCAGCCTTGATATACCTGGCTTAGAGCCTCACCGCACGGCATGGCGCAACACGGCTTCGGCCAGATGGGCGCCGGTAACAACGGCATCGACCCGAATGACCTTCTCGGTGGTAGCTTCAACCCATCCTCCTTCCAGAACAACTTTGGTTCTGCCCAAAACAACCACTCGTCCGCCTTTTCCAGCGGATCCGCGCTCATCTCCGACGACGACCTGTTCGACACCCTCGGCGGCCCTGCTGACAACCAGAACAACCTGCATCCCGCCAGCCATGACTTCTCCGGCATGTCCAGCATCCCCATCGGCGGCGGCTACTCACAGGGCATGTTTGCACCACAGCACGGCCTCTCCCTCGACCAGTCCCACATCAACGGCTATTCCAACACCCCCGAGGGCGATCCCATCCAGAGCCCCTTCGTCAACAGCAGCATGAGCCACTACCGCTCAATACAGCCTCCCCAGGCTTTCGGCTCGCTCCAATCTCCCAACGGTGCCTACACCGGCTCGCCGCTCGCTGCCTCCGAGTTCACCAACGACGCTTCCGATGCCACCTACCTCAAGTCACGCAGTCGTATGTCTCAGTCTATGCCTCGCAAGACCCCTACTGCCCGCAGCCCGCTCACGGCCAAAGTCTCGTCTTCCATCGTCACCGCCATTCCTGCACCGTCATCGGATTCCTTTGCTGGCTCCTCCCAGCCAATCCGCACAAACGGCTCCAACCATGAGAAGTCCAACTCGGGCCAGTGGGCTCAGACACCAAACAGCCTTTCCTCGTTCCCCGGCTCGGGCTTCTCCTCGCCAATGCAGCCCGGTGGCCTGCACAGCGCCCAAATCAATGAGATGCTTCTCAAGGGCGGCACTTCCATGCCTGCAAAGCTTGGTGGGCCCATGACAACATCCCAGGAGGCAAAGCGGAAGAGACGGAGGGAGTCTCACAACCTCGTCGAACGCCGTCGCCGAGACAACATCAACGAGCGTATCCAGGACCTCAGCAAGCTCGTCCCCAGCCACCGTCTAGATGACGAGAGAATCAAGAAGATTGTTACCAGTGGCACACCGTTGTCGCCCTCCCTCGTCGGCATCTCCAGCCCCCCTCAGGCAACATCTGGCCTTGCTGGCCCGGGCGCCAGGCGTGCAACAAATACCACTGCCGGTAACATAACCACCGGCCTTCCCCTCGAGGAGAAGGACAAGGGCCCCAACAAGGGAGACATTCTCAACGGCGCCGTGAGTTGGTGCCGCGATCTCATGTGGCTTCTAGACAAGTACGTGTCGCGGCAAGAGGAGCTGATCGAATTCTTCAATGACCGCGGCGAGACCATGCCCTTCTCCATCACCGATGACGAACGGCGCATGACCTCTGAGCTCATGGTTGCAATGCGCAATCCTGACGGAGCTGAAGGTGACAAGAAACACTTTACCTACTCGCGGACAGACGGCTCCGGCCTGCGCGTCCCCGACTACACCGACTACAAGGGAGATTCTCTCAACGGCTCACGCCAGATGGAGTCGCTCTCTCTCCTTGACGATGCCAGTGGCATTATTCCACATGACCTCAACCAGGCTGATTTCTGGGCAGAGGATGACGGTGGTGACATGGAACTCAAGGAAGAAGATGAGTTTATGGACCTATCATGACCGTTTCACCGTTCTTATCTGTCCTTGCTTTGTATTTGTGGCTTCTTCACCTGCCCTCTTCTTTACCCTGTGCACGCTCTCTGGTCCCATCATTCTGCTACTATTTCGGGCATGTTCTGCCAATTCTGTTCTGTTTTTTATTCCCCTTGTTCTGCTTTACGTGTTAATTTTCTTCATCTTTTATACTAATATCTATCACTCATGTGCTATGGGGAGGGAGGTTGTTATATACCGCGTTCTCTTCATATATGCCTAGGCTGTATTATTTCTCATTTTGATTGTTCTTCCCTTCACAACACTGGGACACCAGAGCACTATGTGCTCCTCGTGCCCTGCCCATTGCACTGTCCCCGTACTGCAATCGCATATCACATGTTTATCAATATACAATATATACCCGTAACACCAGTAGTACATCAAACCACCGCTTTGATACATAGCCTATAGGTAGTGAGCTGGTCACTCTCACTTTGGCCTTCGCGGGCCGAGCCTCACGCCCTGCTGGCTCTCACCAGTGGCGCACACAGAGGAGATGCTCGCTCATGGAAGACAACAGGTTCCAAGCATCCTTCCTCTTCATATCTTCAAGGAGGGCTATGCGCTCCAATGCTGAGCGGCCGTTGAAGTATTTCCAGAATACAGGCCACATCTCGCCCACACGCGTGTTCCAAGCCACAATCTCGTCGCTAGACCGGGCTCGCGCGCTGCCTTGTGTGCCCGGCGCAGATGGACTAGCAGTAGAGCCCTTCAGCGGCGTCGCCGCTTGGGTGGCAGAAGGCGCTGTTGCAGTGGTTCTAGTGCCCGTGGAGCTGGTAGAAGCACTGTGGCTTTGCGGCCCTTCTTTCTTACTTGACGGGGGCGGCATAGACCGGCGTGCCGAGAGGTTCTGTTCGATTGCACTGAGGTAGAGGCTTTCGCGGCCTGTAGGCTTGCTCGCGTCGAGGATAATATACGGCAAAATGCCAGCCAAGTGTGGTGCAGAGTTGGTAGACGGGTGCTCTGTACGTTTCGGGACAGGCTTTCGCGCATGCGCCGTTGCTCTCTCAGCCAAGTCATGTGCTGCCTTTTCGGCCATGCGCTGGCGCCGCGCTCTTTCGGCTGCGCGTTCGGCGGCCGATGCCCCAAGCCGGCTGGTAGCCTCTGACTCTTGCTTGGCGCGGTCAGGTCTAGACGAAGATCGCAGTGATGAGATAGTATCTGATAGGTCTGACACGTCGCTGGCATCGTCACCGTCGCTGCTGTCTAAGATGTTTCCGCGGCTGCCATGTTGGAGTGCTTGGTGGCTCTGGTCGTCGGATTGGTCCTCATTGAGGTTGGCTGATGATCGCGGCAAAACCTCCCTTTCCTTGATTCTCTGCTGCCTCTTTTTGATACGCGACAAGTCATCAGACTCGAGCATGTACTCAACCTCATACTGCAACTCTGGCCATACAACAACATATGCAAACGTGCACAGTTGGCAGACCCATCCGCCTCGTATGAGCCAGGCCAAAATTCGCATGTATGCCGGCCGATGGCTCTTCGAGGGACAGAACGACTTGTACGGCCGAGGAGCCGAGGACAGACCAGCAAGGAAATCTACCAGGGGGGGCGCAAAGGGGAATGATATAGAAAAGCTGCGAGAGGCGCCAGCCAGGTTGGCCATGTCACAATTTGGTGACAGCACATAAACGTCTCGAGCGTGGATCGGGGGGACGGCTATCGCCCTCCTCCAGTAAATAAAATGCTGTGCATATGACCGCACTTGCTGGATAGTGAGCATCGTGTCTGGGAGTTGGGACACTTGGTGGAACCTATCCAGAGTCAGCACTATAAAGGATGGTCACTCTGCTGTGGTGCAGGTTACTTACGAGAGCGTTGGCTTTGCAGCTTTAACGAGCTCAATCATGGCTGCCGCCGCCTTGTCTCCGCGCGCTTGGAGTTCTGCGATGATCTTCTTCTCGTCGTCGTCGGTGAGGAGGAGAGCAAAGCACTTGTCAAAGGCAGCTATACCACCCAGTGTGTCATACCGAGATACGTTGTTGGCTGTGGTGAGCCAGAGACTCCGCGCCGCTTCGTTGTGCTGGGTCTGTAGATCACCGATGTGAAAGGGCATGGGAATCTGTACGGAGTGGCTCACGGACCCTTTGCCCAGGCTCAAATCCAACACTGCTATGCGGTTGTGGCACACTGCCTCGTATATGTCGCGCATGCTGGCCGCAAGGGAAGACGTTGTTAAGATCTCCTTCCAGAGATTGCTCATTTGCGTCTCTAATGTTGGTGAACCAAGACGTTAGTCGCTACGGACTCGGCGCAGAGTACGCATGGTACTGGAACGGGGGGACAGGACGTACTGTTTTCTCGGGCCCTGTCTTTCAGCTGTATGATTTTCTTGCAGTCCTGCCAAATAAAATCACCACTTTCTTGGCAATACTTGTACACCTTGTTTACCTCTCGCACAACATGGAGATACATGGTATCCAGCAGCTCATTGGCCTCGTGCCGCCTCGGGCTCAGGATGAATACAAGGCTGAACATGGTCATGGAACTGGCCTTATCTTCCTTGTCCTCAGCACCACCCTTTTCTCCTGCCGAACCATCCTCTGGGTCGCGTCCTCTATCAGTCGATGCCTTTGTCCTATGTGCGCTGCTCCTCTTGTTGCGTGCTCTGTCCCAATATCCACTGGGCGGAACGTGTATGGGATATGAAACGTAGGTCACCGAGTCTAGCGATATTTGAAATCGCTTTTTGTGGAAGGCCCGCGGTGGTGTTAGTATTCCCTCCAATGCTTTCGTGGGAAGTCCAACAACGTATTCCCACGGCACAAACTGCGTGCCGTTGTCAGCCACCAGGTGGTCTTCGTGATTCCACCGGGCAAGCTCTCCGGCATTGGGCATGAAATCCCTCGATCCTCCCAATGCCGATGTGCCCCCAGCGAAATCACCTAGCATTTCATCATCGTCTGCTCCGTCTGCACCGGCATCTTTCCGTTGCGAGCCCTGTGGTGGGAGTATCCGGCTTGGGTAGTGGAAGACGAAGCGCGGCCCGTCGCGGTTTCGATTGACGACGAGCGCGACTCCTAAAAAGGTAGATGGGTTGGGAAGCGCAAGTGGCAGGGCCATGACTGGATCACATTTGCTTATCACACATCCGAGATGTTGTCACTGTTGCTGTCGTAATGTAGTTTGCATGTGAGAGGGGGAGCCTGTACATGTTGTCTAGGTTGCTGTTGTTATGCTTAGTCATGCACCTTTCGACGTATCCACATTGTGTGTGTTTTATTAAATTCCACACATCACATGACACAGTGTATCAGTGCGCTTATGTCTATTTCACTGTATTTTTATATTGTTTAATAGGGGCTGATTTCCGCTCCCTATATATAAAATCTCTTCTATCTTTAACCATTTTATCTCTTAGATAATACAACAGATTTTCTCCTGACTTAAATTGCATAGTTATGAGCCCGGATGACGTAGCCTGATATAGTAGAAAAGAACCGAAACGATTAGGACAAAGAGAAGTGATTGAGGCGGAAAAGACGGAGTTAGAAGACACGTTACTATATTACGAGAAAGTTTAGTCGTGAGGTTGTTAAGGTAATTTTATTATATAAAGCTTTAAGTTAGTTAAGTGTTAGTGTTTAAGGTTTTATTAACTTAAGCATTAAGTAATCTATTAACCACCTACTCTTTAAATTATTACTATACCTCCCGCGAGTATAAAATTTAACGCCGTTCGAATCGCGTTTTTAACTCGTTTTATTATGTCGATATATACCGAGAGGTATTCGGCGTTATTTAAGCTCGCGGTCGCGAGTGATTAGTAACGTTAATATATTATTTTAATATTTTTAATTACTAATTTAAATATATAGTAATATTTCGATATATTAAAAAAAAAAAATACGCTTTAACTTTTTTTAACGAAGTTATTAATAAGATTTACGAAAAACGAGTTTTATTACGAAAATATTATATATATCGCGTATTTTAACGCGGTAAAAATAATTAAAGTAATAATTAATAAATTTATTATTAAGTCGATTAAAATTTAAATAATAATTAAGTATTTATTATTTTAAGCTTACTTATTATTATTATTATTATTATTATTATTACGTTTATAAACCGTATATATAGTATAAAGTATAACTATATTTTCGAGTAATAAAAACCGTGTCTCCGGTAAAAAACTTTATTCGCTGCGGCTTTTAAGGGCGGTCTTTACGGTGTTACTAAGTATATTAAAATATATTTATATGGGCTATTAACCCGTTTATTCTTTAAGTGGTATAGCCTTCGCGGCGGACTCGCTATAAGGGCGGTGGTTAGTTATTAGTAGTGCGCGCGCTTATTAAGGCGCGCCGGGTATAAGTGGATCGCCGGATACGGAAAGAGTCGTTAGTTATAAACGGAAGGCGCGACCGGTATTACGGTTAATATATATAGTCGCGCCGCCCCCTCCCGTCTTCGTTTTAACTTTTTTTTCGATTTTATTTATAATCGTCGCCCCCTCCTTTTTTTTAACCTCTCTTTCTCCCCTCCCTTTTCGTTTTTATATAAATCTCCCTTTTTACTTAACCTTTACGGTTTATTTACGTATTTTATGCGTGCTTTTTATATTTACCGTACGTTACTATAATAATATTATTTTTATTAATTAATATAAATTTATTTTTACGTTAATTTTCGTAACCTTTACGCGTTCCCTTCGTCGCCGTAACTCGTCCGCTTCGTATTTCCTTTTAACTCTAAGCCAAGACCGTCGACAATTCTAATTCTTAATTTATTTTTTCTTTTTAATTTACTCTCATGGCCGCCAATAGTGCTAAGAATAGTAACGCTACCGCGGCAGCGCCGGGTCCTCCTACAGCAGCCGCCGCGCCCCCGCTAACGGTGAAGAAGTTAAGCCGACCGGGTCGGCCCCGCGGTCCTGTAGATTGTTGTCCCCGTTACGTGCGGGCGATGGGTGACCATCTCGAAGCCGCAGCAGCTCCCGCCCCTCTGCCTCGCAGCGCCCCCGCTGTGCCTGTCGACTGTGTTGCCCAGGCGGGCAAAGGTGTGCGTTGTTGTCGTTGCGCTGACAGTAAACATACGTGTAAGAAGGTGAGTCTGTGTGAGTGTCGCAGCGTCCCCGCCGGTGCCTCGCTGATACGTCGCTAGTTGGTCCTTCATGCTCGCGACAAGGTGGAGCTTTTTGTCGTAGCGTTTAATTAATTATTAATTAATTTTTTAGAGTAAATAATTAATTAATTAATTAATATTAATTACGTACTAAATTAATAATTAATCTATATAAATAATAAATACTTTATTAAATTTTAATTAAATATATAAAATTATAATAAAATAAACGAATAGTGATTAAAATAAGCCGAAAATGTAAAAAAAATTAAAAACGAATATAAAACTTAATATACACCTATAACGCCAAAATACATAAAAAACTAACTACCCTCCCTCTCTTCTTCCTGACTTAACATATTATTCAATACGTTAATATCAGACGACCTCCAAGACTTCAGCAGCATCACCTTCCGAACGGTGTCGGGCAAAAGCCTATTTCTAGACTTTGTAATCACATTACTACTTATCGAAAAGACACGCTCTACAGCAGCAGAGGTGGCAGGAATAGCCAAATACCGTTTAGTAAGCACTGCTAATAACGGATACTTAGTATGATTCCTCTTTTAATAGTCTAATGGATTAATTTATAATTAATAAATTAGTTATATTCATTTATTACCGTTAAATAATTAATTAATTAAAAAGAAAAAAAACATACCGTACGAAATTCGTAATCTTCGCGAAAATACGACGTATACTCATTAGACTAATTAATTGAAACAACGAAAAATTCGTCGTCGTTATCGTCTATACGCGTAATGGGCAAAGTAGGGCTTAAATCGCTTAATGCGTCCACCGACTGGCTCTTACCGCCTGTCTTATATTCAAGCTTATTAATTAATTAATTGATTAGTATAAATAGTAAACGATTAAGTAAAATAATTAATAAAAAAACTTATTATGAATATTCGTCTTTTAATAAAGACTTCACATCTTTAGTAATAGTACTATAAAAGCATAAAATACTAGAGGCTTGAAAATGACGTGCCTTTATTTTAGGGTCTAATAAAACCCCTAGAAAAAAAGGCTTCAGTGCGGCCAATTGTGACTGCGAAGGCCGTTCAGGGTAATACTTAGCCAACTTCTTAATACCATACTCCATGGCATTATAAAAATTAACTAAATACGAAGCCTATAAAATTAATTAATTAAAATTAATTAATTAAAATTAATTAATTCAATCAAACGAAAAATAAAGAAAAACGTACCATATCGTCGTCGGCAGCGTCGTCGGCCTGCTCTTGAAAATGCTACATTAAAGCGCGCAATTTACTATATATCTAATAAATATATAGTAAAGAAGAAGAGAGCGTAACGTACACCTGCCCCTGTAACTTCACGGACGCCTTCACGAAAATAACGAAAATCTGCTATAAATATTCGATAACTTACCACTCTTCCGGCTTAATAAAAAGCCTTTTAAATTCGTCCGTCGTCGTTAAACGATTAACGTAAATTAAAGGCTCCTTAAAATCCAGAAAAGCTAAAATCATCGCATGCGTAGAATTCCAACGAGTGACGGTGTCTAAATTATAAAGTTAATTAATTATTATTAATTAATAGTAATTAATAAAAATAATAAAAGAAAACAAATTAATATACATACCGAGAGGGATAACGCGACGGCCGAAATCGACTGAAATAGAGCCATTCTCCTTACAATGGCTAATGCCAGAGGAGAGGAGGGTTTTCACCTCTTTCGTATATTTCGTTAAATTAACGAGACGACGAATGCGTGTAATTAACCTTATATAAAATTAATATATTAATAATTAATTAATATAAATTTAAAAACGAAAAAAAACGAAAAAAACGAAAAAAAACGAAAAAACTAACCTCCTACGAAATCATCGTTCACTTTAAGCGAATCGCCTTCCGATAACTCGACGTATTTCGTTAAAATAGCCCGAACCGCTAAATTAATAACGTGGGCAACGTATTTAACGTCGTTATCGAAATTTCGTTCGTTCTCCTCACGATATTCGTCTTCGAAAATAGATAAAAACATGGTATTGCTAAAGGCGTTGTCTCGCGTAAAGTTAATTAATTAATATTAGTAAATTAATAAACCCCTTAAATTAAAAAAGTTAAAATAAATCGCGTAAAAATTACATACCTGAAAATCGACTACGTATTAATCGTAGGATAGTCGCGTAATATGAATTTAATCACATCGGCGATGTTTTAACCAGAATGGGAGGTGGCCAAGTCGTGAAAACCTTAAATTAATTAATAAGTAAAATAAAAAAAATAAAAAAATAAAAAAAATAAAAAAAATCAATAAAAAACGTACCGATTAACTGATAAATCAGCTGAAAATGGCTGTTGATATACGTCATAATTAAGCCGACGTACGACGTCTGCGTATTGGCCGTCTAAATGTCGAAAGAGAGAGAAAATCGCCTATAGTCCTTTAAATTCTGTAACAAGTCCTTATTAATTCGGGTAAGTGTAAAATTAAAAGTCTGATCTAGCGTAAATCTTAGCTTTTTCCGATTAATCGTCGGTGCGTCTCTAAAACAATAAATTAAATAATTAGTATATAAATATTAATTAATATTAAACGAAAAACGAAAAACGAAAAAAGACTTACGGGTTATAAAACCGAAGAAGGTCGTGAAATATACTCGAATCGACCGTATTAAAAGAGAGATTATTATTAATAATAAAATCGAGGATCTTCGAATTCGCCACGTCTTCGTCGATGGTACCATTATTGTCGTAAATAGTATGCGCACGAGAGCGCTTTCGAGAGACGAGGTCCATTATCCCTACTACGGGCGGTGTTTAAGTGTCTAATATTTAATTAGTATAAAAGTATAATTAATTAATTATAAAAAAAAGATTAATTAATTAATTATAAAAGAAAAATTAATACGTACTGATTTAGAGAGACTTTTCAGACTGTTTATTATAAGCAATTGTAGGGTGATTACGCTTATAGTGCTGGACGAAATTAGAGCTCTGGAAAGTGGCCAAGATTTGCTCTTTTTTATAGCTGCACCTAAATATCGTAAAAGGTAATTAATATATATTAGTTATAAAACAAAATAAAGGATTTTTAACGTACCGAGTACAATCAACGCGTACTTTACGCCGCTGGCCTTCGACGATAGGCAGAAGAGTGCGTGTAACGAGTTTTTCAGCAACGACGTAAATAGACGACTGAGAATCGTCTAAAATAAAGTCGGTAGCGTTGAAATCCACTGACTTATGGGGCAAAGTAGAGATTTCAGTGGATTCAGAAGGTGAAAACATGACGGAGTCGTCGTCTTGGGGGGTGTAGCTGAGCTCTGAAGAGGCCATTTTGGTGATTTTGAAGGGGAATGAAAAAAAAGTAAAGTAAAAAGTAAAGTAAATAGCAAATAAGGAGTAAAAGTAAGTGTAGTAGTGAAAAAGGGTGTTGTATTGGGATAATTATTTAAAAAGAAGTTAAAACGAAAAGAGACTTTATAATATATATATATATACGATTAAATAAAATTTAACTATTAATAATTAAGATATAGCCTCGATTATTTAATTTAAAATAAATTTATTTTATATTTTTCATTTTTTTAATTT